>PVJS01004057.1:0-47909 GCA_004027185.1 Glis glis
CCTCTGCAACTTCGTGAGACCCGGTTTCAAAATAAAGTATAAAAAATAGGGCCGGGGGTGTAGTTCGGAGGTAGAACGCCCCTGGGTTCAATCCCTGGTACCGCAAAAAAAAAAAAAGAAAGAAAGATAGAAAGCAAAAATAGCTCCCACACAGAGAGGGAGGAGTCCCTGAAAAAAAGAGTAACTACTGAAGCTCTTGGGAGGTGAGCTTTTATACCTTGTTGTAGTCCGCCATCTACTCTTTAGTGATTGGTCAGAATGGGGTCCTGGGGGCCCAGTGTCTTTTGCCCAGTTTCAATCCTTATTTGAATCTCCACTCCAAAGGTCAGTGGGCCCTTCTAATCCCTGGAGTCACTTGTCTGCACCCTCATCTGTTTTCCTTTGATCACTCTTAGGGCTGAAGTTTTGTATTCATTCACACTATTATCCCTGTATATTTTAACCTTCCCAACTTCTGTTCTTTATACACATGGCCTCTTTTAACCCTTCTTGTCCCCACTTCCTGCCCTGACTGGGTGGTGCTGGTGATGAATGGGTAGTGGAGTGACAGCTGAAGAATATGCAATTTCTTTTTGAGGTAAAGAAAACGTTCCAAAATTGACTGTGGTAATGGTTTTCAATATCTGTAAACATTCTAAAAATTGATTTTTACATTTTTAAATTGGTATATTATATGGCATATGAATTATATCTTAAGAAAACTGTAAAAACCTTACAATGCAATGAGTATTTGCAGACATAACCTATATAAACAAAAGCTCTTTGGAGTCCTCAATAATTTTTAAGAATGCAAAAGAGTCCTGTGAACAAAAAATTGCAAACCAGTGATCTAAATGACAGTGAATCTTGTAAAACATGCCCCGAGTTCTGTACATTTTCATAATCTTAAGTATTTAAGTTAGCATTGTTGGAAACATGAAGCAATGACAACTAATAGACATCATTTTCAAAGGTGGAGGGTCAATCTTTTACATCTGTATTTTTGAGTGAACACAGATTCAATGGAGTTGAGAATCACAGGCTCTGGTACCAGGTCTGCCATTAGCACACTTCCCTGATTTCAGACAATGACTTTTCTTCTCTGAATCTCATTTTTCTTTTAAACAATAAGAAAGCTGCACTCAAAGACCTCTCATACCCCTTCCAGTTGTCAAATGCTGAAGAAATTATTGTTTCAAATTGACATCGACTTTGAAAAATAATATCTCTAGATTTTCCCTCATCTCCATGTAACACTAGAGATTTAATAATATTAACTTCTTTGTTCTGTGATTTACTCTTTAATTACTCATCATTGGTCCCAAATTTAATTCACATAATGAAGATAAAGTTTCCAGCTCTACATGCAACAAATTATCTGAGAATATAATTAAGTAAAAAGGTCATGGTAATCACAACTAAAATCTCATTTCAGTCACTGGAGAAGGAAAAATTCATATTCATTCAGAAAATGGTGACTCTTTTAGTGCTTTCTGAGCTGTTCATGTCAGATTAGGCCCTTCAAAAGCCAGTGAAGGAACCTGCCTTTTATGCATGTAAAATTAAACTCCAGATAGTTAAAAGAAAGCTGAACATGACATAATTATAGGACTAATTCTGCAAAGGTTATGATAGATGTGTTTTCCGTTTATTTAATGCTGATTTAAGTGTGTTCATCATTTGAAACGTGTTCATGGAAACATATCATTTATTCACCACAACTTTTTTAAACAGGAATAAAAAAATGCTCCATTATCCATTATCCACAGCGGAGGGGACAGAGATCAAAGACGTAGTCCTGATGGCATGCATGGCCGCTGAATTTGAATTAGACCTGGGCTTTCTGAGACCAAGTTTTACACTTTCTCTGATACCAACACTACAGCCATCTTTGCTGATACAAATAAATTCCAATACATGGAGTAAGTTTGCAGATATAGCTACGAGAGATTCATGCTTCAGGAAACTTATGTGCTAAATTAATATGCATACAATAAAGATGGCTCACGGGAGGTCTTGGGCTGAATAGATGAACATCATTTAGCCAAGTGGCTTGGTTTCCTCTTCTTATAAAGCCACTAGTGCCATCCTACCCACATGACCTCATCTGACCCTAATCACTCCCTGAAGGCTCCATCTCCAAATACCATTAACATGTGAATTTGAAGATGAGGGTTCCAACACATGAAATTGAGAGGGACACATTCAAACCATGGCAAAGGGTATTTCACCATGAAAAGAGCATACCTCACCATGCTGGGTTTCTCTCAGTTTTCGAAATACATCAAGATGCTGCAGGTCTCAGAGTCACAGCACATCCTCCTCCTATGACTGGAATGCTCACCCTTGCTCTCCCTCTTCTCCCTGGCTGTGTAATCAGCTCCTACTGGGCCTCCCTTGTTCAACCTTATTATCAGTCCCTTGGAGAGGGCTTTATGAGTCTTCCTTCTCTCCCAAACTAGCTCAGGTTACCATGCTATTCATTCTCATACTGCTCTGTGTTTTCCTTCCATGTTTTGAGTATCCCAAAGAACAGACTGGTTATAGTATTACTTTGGGTCTTTGCTATATTTACTGTGCTTAAAAATTATGAAGCCCAGCTGGGCGTGGTGGCGCATGCTTGTAATCCCAGTACTTTGGGAGGCAGAGACGGGAGGATCTGGGTTCGCGGCCAGCCTCAGCGCTCGCTCGCTCTCTCTCTCTCTCTCTCTCTCTCTGTCTCCCTCTCTCTCTCTACCTAGAGAGGCCCTCTGCAACTTCTTGAGACCCGGTTTGAAAATAAAGTATAAAAAAATAGGGCCGGGGATGTAGCGCAGAGGTAGAACGCCCCTGGGTTCAATCCCCAGTACCGCAAAAAAAAAAATTATGAAGCCCACTTAACAATATTATTCCCCTACTAATGATAATAAAAACCTCTAAATATTTTTGTAGTTATTTCCTCTACTTTGTCCTGACTTTAATTTCATAGATTATTGTTTAATATATCTTTTTTAGCTTAGTGGATCTAATTATAAATTTATTTTAGATATTGAGAACTGATGATAAAAGTGGAAAAAGACATATATGCAAAAGAAACGTCAAGCCAGGCGTGGTGGTGCACACTTGTAATCCTAATACCTGGGAAGCTGAAAGAAGATCACAGGTTTGTGGCCAGCCTTAGCCACGTAGGCCCTCTGCAACTCAGTGAGACCCTACTTCAAAATAAAAAATAAAATAGGGCTGGGGGTGTAGCTCAGAGGTAGAATGCCCCTGAGTTCAATCTCCAGTACCACAAAAAAAAAAAAAGAGAGAGAGAAAGAGAGAGAGATACAGATTTCTTTCCTTCTTTTGTACTTATGACTGGGATGGGGTATGCTAAATACTCTAATGAATAACTCTTGTCTTTGTGATATTTCTTGCCCTAGAAATATGAATATGTCCAATATGCCCTATGTTGTAACATCTTTTGGAAAGTGAGAAATGGTTCCTTCAACATAATTAGTCAAGATGAATTTCAGGACTCTATCCCTGACTTCATAAACCTTTCAGGAAGTCTAAGTAGAATTTTAATATAACAGTATAACCTGACTCCAATAAATCCAGTCTGCAAAAGAGGAAACACGAGAAAACTTCAAAGAGATTCTGCCCTTTCCTGATCTATTGGGTTTTAGATTAAAGATAAAGCTCAAATAGACTTTTAGTGTAAAATCTTTCCCTTAATCCTGCCCACTATTTTTATTTTAAGATGTACTAATTGGTTTGTCATAGAGTAAACTGAAACAGCACATACCTCATTAAACTGGTGGTCCACAACTGAGTAATTGACCATGAGACATTCTATGTCCTTTTTAAACTATGTCTGGCAATCCTGGCTCAAATTTACACATAATTTTGTAAAGTAGCATCTAATAATGCAGCAGAAAACCAGAAAAATTTGGTTAAAATGTAAGCTTTTATAATTTACCAACAATGTGGCTTTAGGAGACTTTATATCCCTTCTGAGTGCTAGTTTTCTTATCTGTATACAATGATAATAAGACTATTCTAAAACAAGATATTTCATCCCCAGACAACTGACATTTGGAGCCTGATAATTACTTGGTTATGGGGAGCCATCCTGTGTACTGTACATCGATGACCACAATTGAGGACTTCAAACTGGTCCAATGCCGGTCACAATCTCACTCAGTTGTGACAATGAAAAAAAATGTGTCTAGACACTGGTAAATACCCCATGGGGGAAACAATTGCCTCTGGTTGAAAACAACTTCCCTAAAGAGTTGTGAAGGCTTCTTTAAGTGCTTACTCATCAATGGCAATCTACTATGCCTTAGACCCTGGAAAAGCACAATGTGCGTGCAGAGATACACAGACAGACCTCCTCCATGGGGAACCTACAGCCCAGGGAATCAAAGTCAATGACAAAGACACACATACCCAGCCCATGCCTAGCACGCAAGGCATATTCAATGAGAATTTATTAAAACATCTATGTCTTTTTTTTTTTGCGGTACCAGGGATTGAACGCAGGGGCGTTCTACCTCCGCGCTACACCCCCGGCCCTATTTTTTATACTTTTTATTTTGAAACCGGGTCTCACGAAGTTGCGGAGGGCCTCACTAAGGAGAGAGAGAGAGAGAGAGACAGGGAGAGAGAGAACGAGAGAGCTGAGGCTGGCCGTGAACCCGGATCCTCCGGTCTCCGCCTCCCAAAGTCCCCAAAGTACTGGGATTACAAGCATGCGCCACCATGCCAGCCTACATCTATATCTTCTGACAATAAAATAATCCACGTGGCATTTGTGGAATGATTCATTGTATTAAACCAAACTTATGGGAAGCCATTGTCTTAGACTAAGCTCCTGCATTAGGCCCCAACAGATCCCACCAAATCAAAATGGAGTCACTTATGCTAAAGGCCACATAATCAAACTGAAAGTTTAAGGAAACAAATTCCCGAACAGACCAGTTTTTCCCCGACAACAGGAGAATCCAGTCTATCTAATTCAGCCTAAAAAGGAAGTCCTCTCTGCCTTAACCCTTATAAAAAGTAACCTGAAATAACCTGATGTTAACCAATCAGCTCTTTTTTCTATTGTTCTGTTTGTCTATCCTCACCTCACAAAACCCAATGTTCTGCTACTGCCCAAGGGGTACTTTCCTAGCATTTGGTAGAATGGAGGCTGCCTCTCTTCGTGAATTGCCACAAAACAAACAAAACAAAATAAAAACAGAAACAGAAACCAGATAAACCATTAGATCTATAATTAAATTCATAGTAACTTTATTTAATCTCTTGACAAATAGAAAGGAAAAAAATGAGTTAAGTTTAACATAGTATTTTGATGCCTACTGCTAAATAAAGCCAAGTATCAAATACAAAATGAGGATGCATAGAACAGATGAAGAAAATTGTCTTCTGGTCTTTTTAGTTGTGGACCATTCCCCTAGGACAGTAGGGTCAATACAGAAGTATTTGTAATTCAATGTAGAATGTAGTAGGTGCAACATGAGATCTTCCATCAAAGTGCCAAGAGAGTTCAGAGGTAGAACAACTGACATCCAGTTAGGGCAAAACAGGAAGGGATAGCTACAACTTCAGAGATCCTTTGTGGAATTATAGATCACTGAGTTGCAAAATGATAATGCTCGGTTTTTCTTGCTTGGTTTTAAGGCCTTTCATATTACACAAATTGCAGGCGGAGTGCCTTTGAATCTTTCACCATTTCTAATCTAACATAATGAATTAAAAGCTTCTTCAAAATATAAAATGAGGCTGGCTTGAAATTGTTCATGTGATTTAAAAGTGTTTGCTTTTCCTGGTCTTAAAGGACAATTTACCAACTGAAGTAGAATAGCTATAGACCATATTCCTAAAGGAGATATATACATAGGTAGATATTTAGATATATTTATTTATATATAAATGTATTATGTATTTAAATCATATTCCTAGAATAGATTTATGCCCATACACACACACACACACACACACACACACACACACACACACACACATGTATTTCTTCCTACACAGTATTCTTTTGTGGAACTATCTTTCCTCTATTCTTAAATCATGTGTTTTGGATAAAACTAATCTTACTTCTGGGTTCAAGGGTTAGATATACAATAATATAATATCGGTCTGGCCTATCAGAATATTCCACCCTCTGGAACTTAGTGAGATTAGAAGAGCATATAACCTCAAGAAAGATGCAATCAGTGTCACACTCATGCCATTTGCTGTAAGTTTTTTGGGGAAATTATTCTTTCTTCTGGAGTTGGAATATTTATCAGAAGAGGCTGCCTGGGAATAAAGCCAATGGAGTGTAAAGTAGAGGCAAAAGTTACAGAAAACAGCCTCCCGGTCATATGCAGACGGCACGAGTTGAGTTCTGAACTCAGGGGTGCATGAATGGGAGGTACTCCATGAACCCTCTAGTCTTACTCAGATAAGAATTGGGTGATAACAGAAAAAGAAAAAAATATATACTTAGTCTCAAAAGAGAACCACCTATGAGTCTTTGGAATGCTAGGACCTTTGAAATGCAAAACAAGCAATTCCTGAGCCCACCTCCTGGGGCTGTGTTCTTGCCTGCAAAAAGTAATGTAATGGCCTGGGCTTGGTGGCACATTCCTGGAATCCCAGTACTTGGGAGGCTGAGGCAGGAGGATCACAGGTTTGTGGCTAGCCTCAGAAATTTAGCAAGGTCCTCCACAACTTCATGAGACCCTGTTTCAAAATAAAAAACAATATAAAATAGGGCTGGGATGTAGGTCAGAGGTAGAATGCCCCTGGGTTCAATTCCCAGTACCATCACCAAAAAAAAAAAGGGGGGGGTAATATACTAGCTCAGGGAAAACTGTCAAACATTTGTATAACTCCACCCTAACTCCACCTATAGTTCAGCCCTGAGCCACTACTACTGTCCCTCTATAAATATGAACATTCCAGATCAAGGGGTGGTCCTCTCTTCCTCTGGAGATGGCCTGCATTCTCCCTTGAATGTGTATCTGCTCTCCTAAATAAATCTGTGTCTCTGACTGGCACATGCTGAACTCTTTTCCGTTATGCATGGCAAGGACCCCACTTGTCCTGAGCGGAAGTCCCCCTCTCCCAGAACTCCTCAATGACACTAGGAAACAGTTTATTCCCATTGAGGATTGAGTTGGGATTCTGCATGTCAAAGAGTTGCAATTAATAAATACCCCAATTACCTAAAACATTTGCTTAAATAGGTCACTTTTTAACCTAGTACAATGTCATGATTTGATGAGACTTCAAATTAAAAAAAAAACATTAGACTCAATATCTATGCCATACAGTAAATCTTTGTTGAATGAAAAAAACAAGTGCCAATTGCAAATGAAAGGCTGAAAATTAAGTCAAACAAGCAATAAACTTTCCAAGCATTATAGATTACAATTTATAGAAATGCTTGAAACCGCAGCCCTTAAAAATAGCACATTCAGTATAAGAACTATGGACATTGGCTTCCTCTGCCTTCTTCCTGTTTGACTGCACAGTTCAGTTAATAAATTTGCATGTTCTTTTCTACATTTTGTATGATAATGATAGTGACCCTTGAACTGAAATGACCACTGGGGTTCTTCCTCAGCTCTTCTCATTTGAGATTCTTCACAGGAAAACCAATCCCAGGCCTTTTAGGAACTGATTTATCATCCTTTCTTACATGTCAATAGGCTATCCTTGCTGAAAAAGGTCTTTGGATTGTTCCTTGCATTTAAATCCAAATTAAGTCAAATAGCTTCCCTGGTGATGGGCTGCTTACAACTTTGCAAATCTGCAAAATGCAGACCATGTATCTGGTGTTTTGGAGATGTCTCTATTAATGCATGATAATTTTACATGGTAAAAGGCCAAGAAATCACCAGAAAGAGATGCCCAATTTCACCCTACTCTGTGTTGGTGAGACAGATTCCATTCTGATGACAACCAATGAATCATTTATGGAACTCTGGCTGTTTTCTGAGTTTGGCTGGGGGATGTGGCAAGATGGAAGGGTGGAGAGGTGGTTGAAGATTGTTCCCAGCCTCAAAAATGTTCAAAGTACTGGGAGAGCAGAATTTTGGAGACGATCTGCCATTAGAATTTCCTGATGAATTATAGTTTGTTACTGCTGTATCTCTAGGCTAGCAACTGGTAAGCATATTAAACAACAGAGAAACTGCCTTTCTCAAGCCTGGGAAGGCATAGTAGAAAATATTGACATTTTGACATTTAAAATACTGCAGTAGTGTCTGGCTAATTAAAGAATATTGAATGGTGTTTCTATTTCCTTTCCTTCCTCCTTCTTTTTCTGACATCCACCCATTCATTTCTCTTATTTATTCAACAACTAAACATTCACAATATGCCAGGCACTGTCAAAGGCTGTGGAGGTATCAGCAAGGATGAGCCCTTGTCTAATTTGAGTAGAGAGCCACAGAGATGACTAATTATTTTACAAGGGTGCACAGAAATATTGTGCTACATCCAAAGGGGGACAGACCTGTTGGACTGAAGATGAGAGGTGGGGCAGAAAGGAGGTGCGGAGAAAAGCTTTAGATAAGAATTTATATTGTTGGGAGAAAGAAATACATTTTTCTTACCCATTGCTAAGTTCATGACTTAGAACACTATAACAGAGGACAGATGCAGAGGAGAAAAACAGACAAATTAACATAATGTAACATTTACATGACATGGGAGCCTTCAAAAATAAAGAAACAGGGAAACTTGTGCAGTGTTTTAGGCTATATTCCGTGAATAGGTATATAATCATGGTTATGATTTGACAAAAGGGGGTATGATCTAATGGTAATAAGCTGGGGGAACTTAGGAAAGCATTTTTTTTAAGGTTTTTCACTGCATCCATGTGTCTTTAGAGATAAAGTTTTCTTCTGAGTATATATAGTGTACCTCTTTTTTTGTTGTTTTTGCGGTACCCGGGATTGAACCCAGGGGCGTTCTACCTCCGCGCTATTTTTTATCCTTTATTTTGAAACCAGGTCTCACGAAGCTGCGGAGGGCCTCACTAGGTAGAGAGAGAGAGAGAGAGAGAGAGGGAGAAAGCTGAGGCTGGCCATGAACCCGATTCTCCGGTCTCCGCCTCCCCAAGTACTGGGATTACAAGCGTGCGCCACCACACCCGGCCTAGTGTACCTCTTAAATGAGGGTGTTGGGATCGGCTTGAGGGAAAGGTCAGAAAACCCTTCCTAGGTGTTCTCAGAGTGACCTTCCTGCTTCTGCTATTTTTCTAAAAACCCCCAGGAGCCATATTTTGGAGTAGTGTATCTTAAATTCCATTTTAGTCCCTGAATGTTTGATGAATGCTGAATGTGAATTATAACAGAAGTTCAGAGAAAGGATAGGTTGCACAGCTTGCTGCATGGATAAGGTAATATTGGAGTCAACCTTTCAAAAAGGAGTGAAAAGTAATCCTGGAAAGATAGGTTAAGGGGAATTTCAGGAAAGAAGCTCCTAAGAGTAAAGAAAGGACTGGGCTTTTACGAGGCATAGCAAAACTTTCTGTGTTAGTCAGCTTTCTATCACTGTGATAAATTACCTGAGATAAACAAAAGAAGGAAAGATTTATTTTGGCTCACAGTTTCAGAGGTTTCAGTCCATGATAACTAGGTTCTTATTTCTCTACATTTGGGGTGAGACAGAACATCAGGGTGGGGAGGGCATGGCAGAGAAAAAAGAGAAAGTGAGGAAGGGACCAGGGACAAGCTATGTCCTTCAAGGGCACATCCCCAGTAGACTCACTTTCTCCCACCAGTCCCCTACCTCTTAAAGGTTCCAGCAGCTTCCAATAGCATGGAAGCTGGGGATGAGCCGTTACCACATGAGCCTTTGGGGACACTTACGATCCAAATCTTCCATTTAGCAGGACATGGAGTTTGTGAAGTGTAGTAACAGAAGTTGAGAAGGAAGGGTAGACTAAGGCCAGTTTGTGAAGGCTATTCAATGTCTTTTTTTTTTTTTTTTGTGGGACTGGGAATTGAACTACCTCCAAGCTACACCCCCAGCCCTATTTTTTATTCTTTATTTTGAAACAGGGTCTCACTACGTTGCAGAGGGCCTCACTAAATAAATGAGGCTGGCTGCGAACCTCTGATCCTCCTGTCTCAGCCTCCCAAGTACTGGGATTGCAACCATGTGCCACCACGCCTGGCCTATTCAATGTCTTTTGAGGGTGCCTATTAGAGTTTGGATGTAACATATCCCCCAGACCTGATGCTTTGGAGACAAGCTTAGAGATGGGTTCCTGGGGGCGTGGCTGAGTATAGCGCGCGCGTGCGTGTGTGTGTGTGTGTGTGTGTGTGTGTGTGTGTCCTGGCCCCACCCAGCTGTAGTCTGGCTCTGACCCTCTTTCCCCTACTCTTTTTCTCTCTCTCTGCTCCCTGCCATCCATCATGCCCTAAGGACCTATCACCCCAGCTCCTGCTTGGCAGTTGACATAAAATGGACCATATCTATATGGACTGAAATCTCCAATTTCATAAGCAAGTAACTCTTCCTTCCTCTAAATTTCATGTATCTATCAGAGGTTTTGAATCACAGTAGTGAGAATCCTGACTGAAACAGAGCCCTCAAGGGACCATGGGGAACATTGGGAAGTTTTCAAGTAGAGGGACACGCTAGTCCTGTGTCTTACAGGCATTACTTCAGCAACCTTTGGAAGAAGTGTAACAGGGATAAAAATTCAATAAGAAAACAAGCAGGGTGCACGGTCCAGGAGAAAGTGAATGGGAACTTGGACTGGAGTGATTTGGGATAGGGGAATGGGGCCCATTCAGGGGGCATGATGGTGAGAGGTTGGGACTGGGGGACTGATTGAAGCCAGCAGGGATGCAGAAATCTTCCAGGTTTCTAACTTTGGCAAACGGGTGGATGACTTTGCACTCGTGAAAGTACCATGAGGGGAGTATCTTTGGGGCAGGAGAAGAAGACTAATAGATTTCTGGCACGCTACCAACCGGATGAGCATGAAAGGGCTCCATGGGATACATCTAGTTTCATTTTGTATCTCAGATAATTTGGCCTGAAATTTCCAGTGCTAATTTTCTGTATCTTCTCCTATCTATGTTGCTATAGCATCTACACACACTGCCTTGGCTCTCCAGACTTTATTTTGGATAATATCCCTCACTCATCTCAAAATTGTAATCACTTAAGTTGCTTTAGAGTAAGTTTCAGAGTTCACAAACTTCCCTCAGCCTCTGACTATATCCCCTTGCCCTCTCTTTTTCACATTTCCTACATCTTAGTAGTAAAATATAAACAGACTCTCTTGTCTCACCCTCTGGTGAGAACACCCTCTGGTTCCCTGAGTGTCTCAGCTTCTTGCCTGGGAAGTATATTAATAATTTCTTCTGTACAAAGGTAGCTCTCTCCCAGAAACAGACCTGTGGCATATAATTTTTTTTTTCATCTGATGGCTCATGAGGGTGATACAGGAAGGAATGGAGCTGCTCGAAGCCATAATCTACAGACAGTTACACCACTGAGGATCCCAAGCCCCATTTCTTAAAAAGCCTCATAAAGCTTTATGGGGCATTAAGTAGACCGATAGGTCAGAAGCATAAGTCTAGCTTTAACCATTTCAGCCTGTAGGTAAAATGAGAAAGTTTCTCTGTTTTCAAGATCCCGTCTTCCTTTATTTTTTTCCATGTTGTGTTTACACATAAATATTTTTTATCACACCCACATGTCTGTTTATTGTTTAGGTGAACACCCCAGGACTAAAGAGTGGTGTTAAGTACTCACACCAGCCTTTAAATTTACTCCATTCTGTCTAGGGCTGGATGGTCTATTATGGTGGCTACTAGTTACATGTAGGTTTTCAGTTTAAATGAAATAAAATTCAAAATTAAGTCCCTTACACTAGACACGGTTTTCATGTAAGGCTAGTAGATACCATACTATCATACTAGCCATGCAGATAGAAAACATTTCCATCATTTTAAAACATTCTGTTGGAGGACCCTGGTCTAGGGCCTTGAACCCTTTTTTGTTAGGTCTTTTGGATGTCATATGACATTTTCCATAATTTTAAGTTCACACATTGAGTACTTTTTTGTGTGTCAAGCAGCGTTCTAATTGAGTTAATGTTATTATTTCCGTTTCAGAGACAAAGTCACTCAAGCATAGAAAGGTCAAAATAGTATTACTGTAGTCATAAAGCATATCTATAGAAAGAGGTATAGGATGGTACAGAGTACAAAACAAACCTGCTATTGTTATAGATAAAATCATTCAGTGAAGTTAGATTGGCTCCAAACTCGTCTCCCAAATCGGCCCGAGGCAGCTGATGCCCTTTATTCCATATTATCTCTCAAACTATTGCTTAAGTTGTGATTTTTTTAGAGTCCCTTAAGATATTAGTAAGTGTTCCTCAGGAATAGTGTTCTCATTCATTAAAATTGGGAAACATCAAATAAACACAGTAGATTAAAAACCTATAGGACTTCACAGAGCCATAAATTGGCTGATGTTCCTGGAGAATGTCTAAGGTTAGGATAGATATCAGGGGTTCCTAAACTCATTAGATCAAAGGTCCCTATTTAATGGCATCTCTTATGGAACTAGTGTTTTGTACAGTACATACCATGAGCAACGAGATTCTGTGGGAACAGAGATAATAGCTGTTTGCAATTCCCATGGCAATTATTGGATCATTAAGTGTCAACTGTATAAAACACTGTCCAGAGTGAAAGAGCAGATCCCGCTGCCCCTTGGAGCAGTACTTCTCCAACTTTAGCCTGCACACAAATCACCTGATAAAATGTGGATGCGGATTCAGGAGGCTGAAGAACGCACGTTTCTAACAACTCCAGATGGCACCACCATGCGGGGACTTGCAAGTAAAAGCTTCAGCAGCCATGGTGGGCTTGCTATGTGCTATGGTTTCAACATGGTTGGCCGCCACCAAAGCTCATGCTGAAGCCTCCCTTCTCGGCGCAGCAGAGTTGGGAGGTGGGGTCTGGGCGGGAGGTGTCCAGGTGGAGCCTTCAAGAACAGATAATGCCTTTTTTATGGGAATGAGTTAGCTGTCTTGGGTGTTGAGCCCCCTTTTCTCTTTCTCACATGCCTGCTTGACCCTTCTGTTTTCCACCACGAGTTGCCTGAGGCCCTCACCACAGCTGAGGAGATGCCAGGGTACACGCCCTTGGACTCCCCAGCCTCCAGAGCCATGAGCCAAAATAAACTTCCTGTCTTTATAAATAACCCAGTCTCAAGCATTCTGTTATAGCAATAGAAAAATGGATTAAGACATGAGGTATAGCCTACAGTCCAAATTGGCCCTTTGCCCATTTTTGTATGGGCCACAAGCTAAGCAGAGTTTTTACATTCTTAAATGTTTAGAAAAAATAAGAAATAACCATATCTTATGCCATATGAATTTTATATTTCAGGGTGCATAGAGAGAGTTTTAGTGGAACATAGCCAGACCCATTTGGTTACCTATTAGACAATAGGATGCATGTGGCCTGTAACTACAGAAACCATGTGACCCACAAAGCCTATGCTATTTAAAATCTGGTACCAGAAAAGGTTTGCTGACCCCTGGATTAGGATTTAAAGTCCAGAACAAAACTGCCTAGTTTCAAATCCTACATTGCCTCTTACCAGTTGAGTGATTTTGAGCACATGCATAACCTATGTCTCAGTTTTCTCTTCTCTAAAAGAAGGATAGATAGTAGTATCAGCCTTATAAGATTGTTGTTTAAATGAATGTACACACACACACACACACACACACACGCACACACACACACGCACACACACACATACACACACACACACATTCCCATAGAACAATACCTGAAAAATCATTAAGAACTCAATAAATATTGGCTATGCAACTCAGTGGTTCATAAGATCAGTTCTGACTGATAACACAATGGAATTATAATAATATTGAAAGTGATACGTTGCTAGGATAGAATAATTATACAGCTAGGTACTTTATCTCTGTATCCTATACATATTTAAGCATTTCCCATACAAGTGAACATAAAGACCAGAAGCTATGAATTCAAATCACAGAATTCTGACAATCCTTTAGTCCTTCGTGTTAGATAATCTAATATCTCTCTCCCATTTGCTGAACTCTCAAAAATCCAAGGCAGACTGTTGGATTCCTAGAAACTGGCTGACTTAAAGTACATGATCAAATATTTTATAAAGTGAAGCTCTTTTTGTCTCAAACTTTAAAAAGTCAACTTGAGTGAAGGAAATTACATATCCTAAAAAAAGTATTGCACAGCCTACAGCCTACATAAGTACCTTTTTAATAACTCATTTAAAATGTACATACTCCCTTATCCCCAACATCTTCAATGGGAAGATTTAAACTGATTTGATAACCAGCTGTTCTGTATGACTACCTGGAGGAGACTGTGGAATTTCCCCTCAAAGTCTTTGTTGCTAGTGGGAAGTCACTTTGGGGCAATGAGGTCCCTAATCAATCTAGGACTTAATGAATCAGGATCATACCCAAGGCCAGATATGCCTACAATGTTTAAGCCACTTAGCCACAAAAGGGTTTTTGTATAGTCAGGAAAATCATTCCAGAGGATGGGTTTTCATAGTTTACTCATCTAATCCCAAAGCAAAAAGAAATTTGTTGACATATTCATTTATGATACAAAGAAGACTGATTTTTTTTTTTTTTGCGGTACTGAGGATTGAACTCAGGGGCATTCTACCTCGGAGCTACACCCCCAGTCTGATTTTATTTTTTTAATTTGAAACAGGTTCTCACTAAATTGCAGAGAGCCTCACAAGGTTGCTGAGGCTAGCCGCAAATCTGCAATCCTCCTGTCTCAGCCTTGTACTAGGATTACAAGCGTGTGCCACCACGCCTGGCTAGAGACCAAATTTTTATCAACTGGACACACTATTGCATTCTTTCATAGTGTGGACCTCTGTATCATGTGTGTTAATATTTTAAGTATCAAAATGTCATTTAATTCACTTAGGTGATCAAGCCATCCTAGATGGTATGCCTTTTTGTGATGTATTTTCTGATTCCTCTATAAGGTATTGATGTTAAGTCTTTGGTTAGATACACAACTCCTAATATTAACAGCTTCATTGGGCAAGGAAATTACTTTATGAAGTGTTGTCTAGGAATTAATTGTACAAAAATAAGGGAATTCATAATCTGGAAAAAATGTTAAGTGTTTAAGTCAACTGTAAGATTCTCCTTAGACAAATGTACCAACATTGTTGGCTGGTCACAGAGACACACCTAAAAACTACAAAGAAGATATGCTAAAGATGAAAAATATCTTCCACTCACTTGACTTATTATTTGGTTGAATAAGCTGGACATATCAAGCTTAGAAAATGCCTATGATATAAGAGTACCTGCTTGAACATAAAATAGAAGAGCATAAAATAGAAGAAAGCAAAAGAAATGTTTCTTGAGATATGTACACAGCTCTCAGTAATTTAAACAAATTATCATTGCCCTACACAACAAAACGATAATAAACCTGTACATATTAAATGCATTTAGATGTGACATAAATTACTCTCGATAACATTATTGGAGCTATACAGAAGTACAACAGCACAAAACATTTCAGACCTTTAATTATGCTCACTGACACCAATGCTGCGACTGCTCACTCTGCCACGGGAGACTGTAGGGAGAGGCGAATGAACAGATGGACAGAAATCTCTACTCTGTGCTCTACTGGTTGCTATTCAGTGAGTGGTAGCACGCTAATAAAGTGCTCAGAGGACTTCTGCCTCCATCTGCTCTTAATAAAAATAAATGAGGCTCTGAAGCAACCACAAGTTTGTGGAGTCCTTCCGTGGACCCTTTCTATATTGCAGGAGCAAAGGATGGGTGGCCTGATCTAAGGTGGTCATGCCAACCATCGTGACCCTTGTCTTTTTTTCCCAGGTTGAGCAGAACTCCTTTTTTCTTTTCTGGCTATTTATCATGAGAAATTATCATGCTTGGACAACCTTAATCACCGCTCAGCCCCATTGTCCCATGGAAAGTAATGAAATTAGATTAGTGCTGCTCAGTTTAGTGAGCAAGGACTTTATGGTTCCCTTATATTTGGGGAAATAAATGTTTATGAAGCTCTTCTTAGAGTTCACAAGTGTGCAGCATGTGTCATTAAGAGTGTTCATTTTGTGCCTCTGTTACAAAGTTTTGACTGCCCATACCATCCCTTCGCTCCCTCCCCAGGCAGAAACCAGACACAGAGAGAAAGATAAGAAATAACAATTTCTACATTGTACCAGGTCAGAAATTTAGGGCATGGGATACAAATTTCCTTCTTTAGAGGAACATTTGGAACTGTCATCGTATGGAGTGCATTAGGGTCTCATTAAGTTTTACCTCGCAAGAGGGGGAATGAAATTGGGGGTAGAAAGCATTTCTCCAAAATAAGATGATGTAATTCCCTTTGTGGCACAGTATTCAGGCAGAGTATCACAGTATCATGGGCATCTTCTGTTTTAGATGTGCTGCTTGTAAGAGTTCTATCTCTGAGGAATCATACTTGGAAGCTAAGGAAGAGTTGCAAAGATGGGTTAATGGGGATACAGAGGTAGAAACTTCTGCTATCTTCGGTGGGAATGATAATCCTTCAATTAGCATTTATGTATTTCTACTCTGGAGGAAAAAAGTGCTCAATTAGTATAAAATCAAAAAGATTTCAAAGATTTTGGCTTTCAACTCAATACAGTAGGTGGGAGAACTTGTCAATATTCTGATTTTATCAACGATATTTGAGGTGGTATGTTCTTTTCACTTGGAGGTCATCAAATATGGAGTCAATAGTCACTCCGTTGGAAACTTTTAAGGGGTCCATGTCTTTTGTGGGCGAACACAGGAACTGTTTGAATTTAGTATTAAAATACATATCCCTCTCATTTTCCCCTAACATACATGCATAGACAAGTGCACTCCCACACACACCACAGTAGTGGATTGATGAGCTCTTTAAAACTGGAGTATAGAAAAGACAGTGTCTGAATTGACCATGCTATATATGTTTCCATCAATCAGGAAGATGCTGACACCAAGTTTGCGCTTCCAATTATATTCAGAAGGCAGCAATAGCAAGTATCCCTCCATGATTAGAGACCTAATGTGGCCCTCTTTACTTATTCTTACAGTAAGTATGTACTGAGGTCGGCTGCATGTAATGCATAGGGATGGAAACTGGATGTACAGATGCAAACAGCATAGCTCTATCATGCTGTCTATCGATGTCTTTATGTATGCAATTCACAATGATCTTTGATCTAATTAAATATATATATATCTGCAGTATCTATGCATATTTACATTTGTGTACCTATCACTAGAGCTGTGGAATCCAAATGGGATCGTCAGTCCCACAGGGCTATCCATCTTGCTAAAGACATCTTAAAGTCAAAGGTAATTTGTGAAAAAGAACAAAACTGAGCTTATAAGAAATAAACAGAGCATGCTTTCTGATGGAACCGCACACATGGTTCACTCTTTCTCCCCACATGTAGAACAGTAGATTTCATCAATGTTTCAACCATTTTGAGTAGTGTTTCGGTTATGGCTACCAGAATCCTACCTGGCATAATTGATACAGCACAAGGCCACTTTGGTGGCTAGCTTTCATTAGTTAGCATGGAAAAAAGAATAAATAACTGAGGCTAGAAAAGGAATGGGACATAGAATCCTTCTTTTTAAATTGTGTGTGTGTGTGTGTGTGTAGCTGGGGATTGAACTCAGGGGCATTCTAGCTCTGAGCTACACCCCAGACCTATTGTTTCATTTTTGTTTGGAAACAGGGTCTCACTAAGTTGCTGAGAGCCTTGCTGAATTTCTGTGGCTGCCTTCAAGCCTATGATCCTCCAGTGTCAGCCTCCCAAGTACTGAGATTATAGGCATGCCCCACCATGCCTAGCTATACCTTCACATTTTGATATACCTCAATATGGCTTTTACTGTAGCCAAAAAGGAAGGAGTTGAGAAAAAAGAATTGTAGGCTAGAAAATTACAAAGAGTTCCATTAAGACATGGAGACTAGGAAGAAATTTTAGCAAGGATGAGAAAGCAACATTCTCCCCCACCTACGTTGCTGAAAGAGTTTTTACACATTCTCCCTTTTGTGTTGTGTTTCAGTCAGTCAATATTCTCACTGTGTTGACCCAATAAGCCTGAACACACATAGCTTAGAGAAAGGAAGATTTTTTTTTTCTTACGGTTTTTGGAAACTTCAGTTTCAGTGTATGTCAGGTCTGGTCTGTGGAGCTCAGGGCATGGCAACAGGAATCAGAGAAAGGGAGAGAGCAATGCTCTGCACTCACATCATGAGGGCCAGAAGCCAGAGAGCCAGCAAGCAAGGGGATTCAAAGATACAAGCACAGTCCATAAGGCCACACCCCCAGGGACTCACCTTCTCCAGCCACACCCCACCTGCCTAGATGACCACCCAGTGAATCCACTACAATGGATTTGTCTACTGATGAGATGACAACCCTCATGACTCAATTACATCAACTCTGAACATGAATACATGAGCTCTTCACAGGACATTCTGTATCTAGCCATAACATATTGTCTTTATAGAAAAGCAAACAAAGATGATGAGACAGAAAGAAGGGGGTATGAGTATGAAGAAGGATGATAGAGAAAAGCAGTGAACATTCCTGGATGCAGCTAGAGACCCTCGGCCCCTGTATTCTGAACTTTCCACACTTCTTGAGTCTTCGGGCAGTTATGTATCCCCCAAAGCCCAGTTCCTAGAAATTCTCAAGTTACACTTGAGAGAGGCCTGGGATAAGAATCTGAGGAAGGAGGGTGGGTGTTCCATAGAGGACAAGTTGGCACACCAACTTCCTCCCAGTGGGAATCTAGATTCATGGGATCCATGTCTCCTTGTGAGGAGATAACAAAATTCACTTACTTGGCTTTCAAAATAAACTAGTTACAGTTCTGAGTTCCTAACACAAATTCAGATATATACCCTGAATTCCTAACACCAAGTAACAAAATCTGCTTAATATTCAATGACTTTAGGGTTACCTTTGTTACTGGACTACCCTATTGCTATGTATGAGTGTTAGAATCACACAAGGAGGCTGGTATATAAAAGTGTGAATTTTTATACGATTAAAACTTGGGTATGTATGTTTTACTTCATCCATTTGATGCATTTCAAACATAGACTATTTTCTTCTGCCCTTAATGAAATAATCAAAAAGCTACTATATCATGTGCAAAGTATTTAAGAAGTAAAAAGAATTTAGGTTCCAACGCTTTCATGTATTGGGTTTTATTCTTTTTTTTTTTTTTTTTTTTTGCGGTACCAGGGATTGAACCCAGAGGCGTTCTACCTCCGTGCTACACTCCCGGCCCTATTTTTTATACTTTATTTTGAAACCAGGTCTCACGAAATTGCGGAGGGCCTCACTAAGTAGAGAGAGACAGAGAGACAGGGAGAGAGAGAGAGAGAGAGAGAGAGCTGAGGCTGTCCGTGAACCCGGATCCTCTGGTCTCCGCCTCCCAAAGTACTGGGATTACAAGTGTGCGCCACCACGCCCGGCGCTTATTCTTTATTTTGAAACAGGGTCTCTCACTAAGTTGCGGAGGGCCTCACTTCAGCCTCAACTCAGCCAGTTGAGGCTGGCCGTGAACCCGGATCCTCTGGTCTCAGCCTTCCAAGTACTGGGATTACAAGTGCACGCCACCACAACGGTATATTGGGCAATCTTGAGCAAATCACCAAAACTTGCAAAATTTGAGATTCCTCATACACAAAACAGGGATACTCTTTCCCGAAATAAAAGAAGACATGATGAACCATTAACAAGAGTTTAAAATTCACTTTGCAAAACCATACTATAATAGATAAAATCTTGGGTTTAGAGTCAGACAAATCAAGTCATAAAGTAGAACAACTAGTAATTTACTTTTACTAGCTTTTCTAGATTAGTATCTTTATTCCTAAATGGAGGTCAACAGTACTTAAGTTACAGAGTCTCTGTGAAGATTCAGAGACAAATACTAAGAATGCCCAGCACACCTTACATGGTGGGGTACGCCTGTAATCCCAGTACTTGGGAGGCTGAGACAGTAGGATTGCAGGTTTGAGGCCAGCCTCAGCAACTTAGTGAGGCCCTCAGCAACCTGGCAAGATCCAATATCAAAAACTAAAGTAGGGCTGGGAGTAGAGATTGGAGGCAAAATATCTCTGGGTTCAATACCTAGTTCCACCAAAAAAAAAGAAAAAATGCCCAGCCCAATGCCTCACTTTTTTTTTTTTTTTTGTGGTACCGGGGAGGTAGTACTGCGTTCTACCTCCGCTCTACACCTCCGGCCCTATTTTTTTATACTTTATTTTGAAACCGAGTCTCACAAAGTTGTAGAGGGCCTCACTAAGGAGAGAGAGAGACGAGACAGGGAGAGACAGAGAGAGCTGAGGCTGGCCATGAACCCGGATCCTTCGGTCTCTGCCTCCCAAAGTACTGGGATTACAAGCGTGCGCCACCACGCCCGGCTTACAATGCCTCACTTAAAAACAAGATCAACGGCCACCATCACTCATGGGATCCTTTGAGTTATACTTTCTTGTTGATTCTAGTTAACTTTTATAACACCTAAACAAAAGGTTGGAAATATTTGAAAAGGAAAATCAATCCCTAAAACATTTAGGATAACATGTTTCCTACGTCTTGGATATATGTAATTTGAAACAGTTGAAATAGCAAAGCATGAAAAATTGAAAGTGAATTCTTGGCAGGCTTGGTATAAGAACCTAATTATAAGTTCTCAATATGGCGCCAGGGCTTGGAAGGGAAAATGAAGAAAAGGAAACGCTGCATATGCTTGATAGCAGACTTCTGCCCCGAAATCCCTCAACCGTCCCAAAGCTGGCATTTAGTTGTAAATAGTTAAATAGTAGTATATAGGAAAAGCATAATCCCTAGAAAGTTTTGTATTTCAAGAGTCATTCAGCTGTGAAAACATCCCACAAAGGTAACATGTTGATTAGGTTCCCATTATGCTACCGAATAAAAAATAGTCCATTATTTAATGGATGTTCTTTGGACTGAATACAGCTTTGTTGTCATTTGCTGGTGCATAATTATTGAGTTGTACATTAGGTGTTGTAACTTGAGTCCACGGGGATGATCTGTTAACATTAGATTAGGACGGAGACACGTATATTTCCTACAGGCAGATTCTTAAGGAAGTACCTGGCTGTGAATCCAGAATGAATTAAAGACTGCATTAATGCAGAGAGGTAAGAAAGGCAGTTTTCGTTGACTCCTTTGGTACCATTGGTAGATATTACACACACACACACACACACACACACACACACACACACACACACACACTTTAGTGGTACTAGGAATTCAAACCAGGGGCGTTCTACCTCTGAGCCACACTGCCAGCCCTATTTTATTTTTCCACTTTGAAATAGAGTCTCACTGCGTTGCTGAGGACCTCACTAAATTGCTGAGGCTGTCCTCAAACCTGTGATCTTCCTGTCTCAGTCTCCCAAGTCCTGGGATTGCAGGAATGTGCCACCATGTCCAGCTTTACACCTTAGTATTTAAGCAACATTGGTCTGGAACTTTAAAATATACCACCTGAAACCCAGCTCTGCCTTGTACAACTTAAGTAAACCAAGTCAACTTATCCGACCTCTGACTCTCAGTTCTGTCAACTTTAAAATGAAGATAATAAAGCTACATTATAGGATAGTTGTGAATATCAAGGTAAATTATCTAAGCCACATGCTCAGCATAGTTCTGGCACCAAAAAAAATCAATTAATAAATAATCACTACAATTCTTTTTTTTTTTTTTTTTGCGGTACCGGGGATTGAACGCAGAGGCATTCTACCTCCGCGCTACGCCCCCAGCCCTATTTTTTATGCTTTATTTTGAAACCGGGTCTCACAAGGTTGCGGAGGGCCTCACTAAGGAGAAAGAGAGAGAGAGAGAGAGAGAGAGAGAGAGAGAGAGAGCTGAGACTGGCCGCGAACCCGGATCCTCCGGTCTCTGCCTCCCAAAGTACTGGGATTACAAGTGTGCGCCACCATGCCCGGCGACTACAATTCTTAATGCTTCATGCTAAAAAAAAATCTCAGGCTTACCTGTTTTATTTTATTTATTTGGTACTGAGGATTGAACCCAGGGGTGTTTTACCTCTGAGCTACACCCCCAGCCCTATTTTTTATATTTTATTTTGAAACTGGGTCTCACCAAGTTACGGAGGGCCTCACTAAGTAGCTGAGGCTGGCCGTGAACCTGGATCCTCCGGTCTCCACCTCCCAAGTACTGGGATTACAAGCGTGTGCCACCACACCCGGCTCCCCTAGCCCTTTTTATTTTGAAACAGGGCCTTGATAAGTTGCTGAGGCTGGCCCCAAATCTGAAATCATCCTGTCTCAAGCTCCTAAGTATGAGGATTACAGGCATGCACCACCATGCCCTGCAGCTTAGCTCTTTTGAAATTTGGAATATAAGGGAAACTTCATACCTGTAAGACTTTTCCCTCTACTACTTCCTAACACGTTATACATCTAAAGTCTGATGAACTAAAAGAAATGTGAAGGTGACAATGTGCCTTAGGTCGGAGCAAAAAAATAAAATAAAATTGACAAAGATTAAAAATTGAGCACATCGGTGGTTTGTAAGAGGTCTGCAAGACTGACTGGGAGAGAAGTACAGATAGAAGGTCAGACTGCTCTGCTTTTACATAAATGGAATTGAGAGATCACATCTAGAGATGGTAGAACGCAGGGTCGATAGGACTAAGCCATTCATGTGCAATGACAGGGCTTACTAATTTTAGTTTAGAATTCCCTCCAAAGGCCAGAGGTCTGGGTCCATGTGGGCATTTCCCCTTATTATAGCTAAAGAAGACCCTTTCTCTCTTAAATAAGACATGACCATTCATCTACTGAGGAGCTACAAAAGGCACCGAGGACATCAATTTTTAAAGATCCAGTCTGTTTGATGGAGGAGTAGTTCTAATGATGTTGTCTTTGGAAAAATGAATCCACAGTGAACCAAGGAAGGCCTGAGCCAATACCGAGTCCTACTCAAATAACAGTGCAAGAGAACCCTTAGAATGAACACACTATTTTGTAAGAAGCTTAGATAATGTGATCTAAGTGCACGTGAGTAAGAGCTGACCCATGCTGGGGCTGCGGTGTACTTGTAGAACTAAACTTCAGGGAACCCAATATGACAGGTACATTAGGACTACTAGATTCTGGATTATTGTGATTTACAATTTTGAGAGGGCAATTTAACACCCACACTCACTTCCTCTAGATGGGTGGAGCTTTACAATAGAGAGATTTCTAAGTGTCTTAGCCTCATGTCCTCAGGGTAGCCCTAGCTGTGCCTGATAATAACTTGGTATTGTTCTACAGATCCATGTCACTTTAAGTACAGGCCCACCAATCACTTGTCACTGGTCTTTGGCAAGAGGAAGCTCCAGTAAGAGAATAAATCAACTGCCTCATGGGCAATTGCAGAGTGAGACTGGCATTTTCCATGATGAAAGAAGGAACACAAGGATTTTATGCTTTGCCACAAGTTCCTTATTTGGTAGGAAAGTAATGGAGGATTGGCACTTTGGATAGCAAAACACTAGATTATTAAGACAGAAGTCCAAGAAGAAAGTACACTAAGGATCAATGTCCCATGTAGTAATGAAGATTCCAGGACTGTTACCAACCAAACAGGATGGGCTAGAACAAGTCTAATCTTTAACCTATTTTACTCTCAAACTGTAATTCAAAAAGAATCTGCCACAAGGAGCTAAGGCATAGAAATTACATCCTGATCATTTACTAAACACCAGCTACCATGCTAGGCAAGATACTTCGATCATTTGTCTTGGAAAAACATCTATTGGTCCCCCAGATGAATTAGAAATCCTGGGAATGTGCTTTAGAAAATGCTTGTTAACATACTGTTTTTTGCAAAACCTTGACTTCTTCAAATAGAATGAATCACATCATCTTTCACACTCTTCTTTGCCTCACCTCTTTCCACTCAAACATTCAAAACCGATGCAAAAATTCATTCATTCACTTAAACATTATTGGACTAGTTGCATGTTTTCTCTGCCAGGCTCGCTGTATGCCGAACACTGCAGATGTAAAAACCAAAGAATGAGTTATCTTATCGTCACACTCAATGTACTCAAAATCTGGTTGGGAATATCCATGTTTAAAAGATGCCAGTTTGAAAGCCAGTAGCTTTGGAAGTGTAATTAACTGGAATATGCTTTCATGTCTGATGCCTGTATTAGTCAAAGCCCTTTTATGGTAAATGACATAACCAAATAAATATCTTGTCTAAGGTCCCACTAAGAACACAGGGAAGTGACAGAGTGCGGGATTGGTGACACCAGTGCTGCTTCTATCCTCTCACTGTAGTGAGCAATGCCCTTTGATAAATATACTTATTGGAAGAAGCCAGATTCTTGGTAAAAGCTAATTCTCACAGGGCCTTGCCCTACAAGGTCTGAAACCCCTATGCCTTAGGTCTTACATGTGGAGGTGTGCCTTTTATCATAATTATCATTATTATTATTATTATTATTATTATTATTATTTGTGGTACTGGGGATTGGACCCAGAGGCATTATACCTCTGAGATAAACCCATAGCCCTATTTTATTTTGAAACTGAGTCTTAAGTTGCTGAGGGACTCGCTAAGCTGTTAAGGCTGTCCTCAAACCTGTGATTCTCCTGTCTCAGCTTCCCAAGTACTGGGATTACAGGCTTGCACCACCATGCCCAGCTGTGCTTTTTATTCTTAAAGGTTTTAGGTGAAGTGAGTCTTTTGTAAATGCTACTGCCTGGCTGCTGGCATGCGTATGTGAAATCTCAAGAACACATCCTAATGTCTTCCATAAGTGACTGCCTCATATTCTAGCATGTTCCTCTTGGAAACCACTGCCTTTTTGTCTCTAGAAACCATTAACTACTTAAATATAATGTTGTTGTGTTCTGTTCTGTTGACTGTCAGTATACTCTTTTGTACCTTTTGACAAGTTTTCAAAAGAGCTTCAATTTAGGTATTACGCATCCAAATGGATCCAATCAACATCTAAGTTGCTGAAGTGACAAGTGAGCATAGAAACTTGTTTGGGAATAAACATGATAATTAATGACAATCCATGGGACAGTTCAGTCAAGCAAATCTTAAGAGTATAGCTTTTACTAATGAGCATTTTGTCAAACTGTATCGCTCGGCAAACTAGCTTGCTTTAGTTTATAACCAACCCAGTTTTAACACAACTATTGTTAAAAGAAAAGTAAAATAAGGCTTTTCAGTAATGCAAAGAAATGGTGCCTGTTTCTACATTACCAACAGAATACCAACAGAATCATCAATACATGATCCATGCTTCATACATAACACTCATCAGCTTAAAGGGGAAAAAAAGCCCTTGTTTTTGCTCTTTTCAATCACCAACACCACTGTATATACCAGGTGTATAATGTCACAATATGCACCTTTCAACTCACAGAGTTAGAATTATGAACATAAAAATACTTCAAAGTAATGATGGTACAGAAACTAACTGCGTTTGATAAAATAGATTGATTTCAATTGGATTCCATCAGAAACCAGAAACAAACAGAAGTGAAGTTATCCATGAATTATTTACATTTTTTTCCATAATGAAAGACACATTTTTTAAAAAGTCATCTATTTTGTTCTTAATGGATATTCACAATAAGAATGAATTCCAGCTATTTGATCAAAGTCCTTTGAAGAATTCTTTATGCACTTATGGTAGCCTTTTGTTTTGTTTTTAGCTAGTGCTTTAAGAAACAATTTGTTTTTTCATACTCTAATGTTAGCATAGGATTTTAAATTTGAATAATCTGATTTAGTAAAATGCATCTTGACAAATATCAAACAAAAGGGAGGAACTCTTTCAAATTTCTTACAAGGAAGAGCAGTAATTACTATTCTAATTATTAAAGGCAATAAAGTTTTCCTTTTGATTCCATTTTTATCTCTCCAAGAGTTGGTATTTTATATGCAAAATGACAATTAAATTATCATGTTTAAATAGCTCTGTATATTTACAATAACCATACTCTCGTGTGTGTATGTGTGTGTGTGTGTGTGTGTGTGTGTGTGTGTGTTGAACCCCAGGGTGTTCTACCTTTGAGCTACACCCCCAGTCCTATTTTATTTTTTATTTTGAAACAGGATCTCACTAAGTTGCTGAGAGTCTCACTATGTTGCCCACGCTGGCCTCAAACATGCAATCCTCCTGTCTCAGCCTCCCAAATACTGGGATTATAGCCTTATGCCACAATGCCTGGTATGTCGTTTTTGAAAATTACACATTGACATTATTTAACTTTCGAAGTATCAGTTTCCTCATCTGAAAAGTAGGCATGGTAATAACTTCCTCAGACTCTCTGGGATTGTTAAGTAATAGAAGCACCTGATCCAGTATCAAATATTCATTAAATGTTTGAACAAAACACAAATTATAACACTAACAGCAATAATTAGGATTCTGATTGAAGATATTACTACTGATTCTGTTATTTTTCTAGTGGAAATTTCTAATCTGCCAAAACTGTGTGTTTATGGTTTGAATGAATAAATATTTGATAAGAATTAGGTGGGCAAATAAGAAAAGACTGAACTTAAGTTCTACCACTGAGAGTTAAGGCAGAACATCTCAAATGCTCTGTAGAAAGAGATAATTTTTAAAAAACCAATCTTTGAAAGGCAATTTTTGTACAACACAGTAAAAATGCATTAATAGAAAATGGAATAAAAAATAAAGACATACAAAGCACAATTCCTTTTTTCTATTATATTCATTAGACATTCTATTATACTCTTTAGACATAAGACATTCTATTATACTCTTTAGACATATTTATGTATTGGTTGGCTTTCCATCGCTGTGACAAAATAACTCAGAAAAACAACTTAAAAGGTATAAAGATTGATTTTGGCCCAGTTTCAGTCCATGGTCAACTGGCTTCATCACTTTTAGGCCTGTGGAGAGTTTGGAAACATCATGGTGGAGAGGGTGTAGTGGAACAAAACTGTTCATCTCTTGAAACAGAGAGAGAGAGACACACACACACACTAAGGACAAAAATACACCTTCAAAGGCACACATCCAGTGATCCAGTGATCCACCTCTTCCCACTTAGCTCCACCTCCTATAGGTTTCACCACCTCCCAACAACCCCACCAGTTGGGCACCAAGACTTCGACACATGAGTCTTTGGAGGACACTCCAGATCCAAATAATAACAGAGATACAATCACTGTCACGTTGCTTTATGTCTCTAAGCCTTCACTCCCAGTTTTGTAACTTCTCTTCTTTGCAAACCAGTAACAAACAACTTGGGGACTGTCACTGGTTCACAGATTTCACGTGGAGTTAAAATGGTATAAGGCTCACCCCGTGACAGGATGACAACGACGCAATGTCCCTCAAGGAAAAATGCTCAGCTCTGTGGCATCCGCCTCTGTCTGTTGCACACAGTGACCCAAGGTGTTAAGCATCATCTTATTATTATATTTTTTTTTCTCTGAAATCCAGCACTGGCCCAGACAGTCACCGTGGAAGCCTAAGGTTAAGTAGAAATTGGCTCATATATCAGCAGCAACAAAACTCTTTAGCTTGAAACTACACAGAGAGAGTAAAAAGGAGGATGGTTTACATATGTGAGAGCAAAGATAAATGAATGGTGTCGTGCTTTTAATTTCCTAACAGGTCTGAATGACAAGCATACCTCTTTCCCCTGGGGGACAAAGCCCTTGAAGACCACAGATGCCTGCAACAGCAAATTGTAATTTTCCCTGTTTTATATTCTCCTTTAAACTTTAAATCTTAAGAGAGATGAAATTTGAGCCACTTTCTGTTTGCTTTGCTTGCTTTGTCATGCAAATGCAATGCCAGCCTACCTTACCTTTTCTTAATGAGGGGTAGGAGAGCAAATTGTTCATCCATTCTAATGTTACCAACCTCTTTCTCTCCCTCCCTCCCATCCTCCCTCCCTCCCTCTCTCTGTCTTTCAAGATTTTCCTCCTTTAAGCAAAGTTTTCAGTTAATATGTTAATATCACCAGCCTTTAAACCTTCTGCAGTTGTACAGTGGGTTTCTGAAAGGGCAGAGTTTTGCTCTTTAGTTTGGTTAAAATTCCAACAAGAAGCTCTTTGGCCAACAGGATAAAGGAGACCTTCCATAGACCCCTATCTTCTGTTTGAACCCTCTGGGGAAGAGTAAGATTTAACACAGGATTCTGTGAGAAACTAATCAACTTATATTTTGATATAGAAATAAAGGAGATACAGATATTTGAGCTGATACTGGAAACTAAGTGTCCGACTCACATTCAAGAGTATTTTTTATTATGCTAGAGAAGAACTGTATATGGTATATTACCTTATCTTGGAAAGCACCATTGATAAAAATTAAAAACAACTTTCTTGTATCGAATTAAAATTGATTCCCACATACTTCCTGCTCATTGATTATATATCCACCACTGAATTAGTCATCAACAACCTAATTCTTTTGGAAGTGCCTTCCTAAGCTACATTGCCTGACATTATTAACTCATTTTCTTGTCTTATGTAATCATTCCTTTCTCTGGATCCCTCTATTAATGACAGAAGTTTGATTCAAAACAGTGCTGACAGGCCTGCCAATGTAATGCTGGAAATGAAGTCCTGCAAACAAAGTCTGCAAATTTGGGGTAAGAGATACATCTTAAGTTTGTTTTAGGATTTTTCATTTATTGTAGACAACAGATAACAGCAAATCATAGCCATTTTCAAATACTTAAATGTCTATATCAGACTAGATATTAGTTTGGATGCAAGGAATTTTCTGATTGTATTTATTTATTTATTGTGGTACTGGGGATTGAACCCAGGGACAATTCTACCTCCGAGCTACACCCCCAGCCCTATTTTTTATTCTTTATTTTGAAACAGGGTCTTGCTAAGTTGTGGAGGGCCTCACTAAGTAGCTGAGGCTGGCTGTGAACCCGGATCCTCTGGTCTCAGCCTCCCAAGTGCTGGGATTACAAATGGCGCCACCATGCCTGGCTTGATTGATTTTTTTTAAAATAATACCTAAACTATTGAATTTAAGAGGTGGAAGCCATGCATGGTGGCACACAACTGTAATCCCAGTACTTGGGAGGCTGAGATAGGAGGATCACAGGCTTAAGGACAACTTCAGCAATATAGTGAGACTCTCAGTAACCTAGTGAGACCCTGCCTCAAAGATAAAAAATAAAATAGGGGTGGGGGTGTAGCTTAGAAGTAGAACTCACCTGGGTTCAATCCCCAGTACCACCACCCAAAAAAATAAAGGTGGAAAATATATCTCATAAGGAAGATACTTCGTCCCTCCAACATTCAGGGTATTTGTAAAAGAGGAAAAGTTATAATTGAGACCTTTGCATTTCAATGAAATATTTTGACAAAGCTTAGGTTGAAGGAAAAACCCTGTAGCCTATCACTATAGACCTTTGTCCTTGACGATGCATCTTTATTATTATTTCTTTTTGTAATTCGTTATTCAGGAAGTTTTAGAAGCATCCAAATGTATTCTCAGCCCACATTTCTTTAGCTTTGTCCCAAAAGATAATGAGCGAGATTTAGGCAAATGAATGCTATGAGTCAATGGGGAGGACTATCACATTCTATTTATTTTCAACATCAATTCTTTTTCATCAAAGTCTATTCTCTCTGTTCAGATGAGACAATCATCCGAACCGAGAAGAAAAAAACACAAAGCAAGTTGAGTAACCCTGCTTTCTCTGTGTTTTCTGTTAAAAATTCACCATCTGCCCAAACAGTAGGTCTCTCTTTCTTCTAAGCTCCTGTTGGTTTCAACCGTATACAAGAATTGTTGATTCCTGCCAGGAAGCCTCCACTTGTGGATGTGCACCTTGGAGTTTATCAGATGCTTTCCTATCCTGAATCAAATTTTATCTCCTGATTAATCCTGTGAGATAAGCAGGTCAAACAGCAGCCCCATTTTATTCTTTTTTTTTTTTTTGCAGTACTGGGGATCAAACCCAGGGGCATTCTACCTCTGAGCTACACCCCCAGCCCTATTTTTATTCTTTATTTTGAAACAGGGTCTCACTAAGTTGCGGAGGGCCTCACTAAGTAGCTGAGGCTGGCCGCGAACCTGTGATCCTCCTGTCTCAGCCTCCCAAGTACTGGGATGACAGGCGTGCACCACCATGCCTGGCTGACACCTCCTTTTTCTGCCATCCCTGGGGAGGAAGCACTTTCCTTCCACAGGAGCAAGTTCCAATCTTTTGCATTCTTCCTTTTGCATGTATTTTATTTTAAACATTTCAGGCACTCACCCCTGACTATTTTTCTCAGGTTTATGTGAATTGATATTTTGCTAACCACAACAACTCCTATTTGACAAGCAGTAGAAAGTCCATGTAGAAAATAGTCACTTAGTGTCTTTCTCTGCTTCCCAGCCTGTGTTTTTTTTTTTTTTTTTTTGCAGTACCGGGGATTGAACCCAGGGGCATTCTACCTCCGAGCTACACCCCCGGCCCTATTTTTTATACTTTATTTTGAAACTGGGTCTCACTAAGTTGCGGAGGGCCTCACTAAGTAGCTAAGGCTGGCCGCGAAACCAGATCCTCCTGTCTCAGCCTCCCAAGTACTGGGATTACAAGCGTGCGCCACCATGCCCGGCTTTATTCTTTTTATAAAAGCGTGAATTATACCACACTATCACAGGTAGCTGTGCAGAAAACACACATCCAGTACCTTGTTCAAGTTCATTGCTCTCTCCATGCACCAGACTGGCAAACTACCCTAAGTAGTTCATAAGTCATATCCAGCCTGCAACCATTGGCCAGGTTTTTACTTTTTTTTAAGTGATTATAGTTTTTCAAGTTATATAAATAACTAAACAATAGCCTCAGTGTTGCATCTTCATCTACAAAGAATAAAATAGTCACTATCTGACCCTTTAAGCCAAAGTCTGCTCTGGCCTGCTCTGTAGCATAAACTCTAGGGAGAAGGATGCCCAAAATATAGACTGATGACAACTTAAGAAACAGGAAAAAGAAGGAAACTAATAAAAAAATAAAGAAAACAAGCAAGGCATAAGCCATCGAAAGTCAAGAATCAGACAGAGAAGGAAATTGCACTATAGAAAGAAAATAAATGAGAAAAGCTTGAAGAAATTTAAAATGGAAAAAATAAGAGTTGGTTTTAAACAAAAAAAAATTAAACACGTTTGTTTCACCAGTTATCTTTTTAAATTTAGGTTGTGAATTTCTTGAGAGAAAAATACATATCTTTTAGTTTAACTTTTTTTTTTTGCGGTAGGGGGGTTGAACCCAGGGCATTCTACCTCCAAGCTACACCCCAACCCTATTTTTTATTCTTTATTTTGAAACAGGGTCTCACTAAGTGGTGGTGGGCCTCACTAAGTAGCTGAGGCTGGCTGCGAACCCAGATCCTCCAGTCTCAGCCTCCCAAGTACTGGGATTACAAGGGTGCGCCACCACGCCTGGCTTAACTTTTATATATTCCTTAGCCTATGATTCATTCTCTCTCTCTCTCTCTCTCTCTCTCTCTCACACACACACACACACACACACACACACACACACACACAGAGTTTCTTAGAGAACCCTAATACAAGCTGTGTTATCCATATCTCTCAATCTCTTAAAACAGATTCACGATGATTGGGTAAACTGCCCAAAGATAGGGAGAGCCATAAGGCTTCCAAGACAGAACACCGGCCAATCAGAGCCAAATGGCAGAACACAGGGGACGTCCTGTTCAATAGTCTTCCTTCAAGATTGCTACATTCAGCTGTTGTACTACTATACTTTGTGTTACACTGACATTAATGTGCTATTGAAGAAATGAAAGAAATAGGTAGAAAGGCGACAGATAGGAAGGAGTAAAATACTAATTTTATATAAGAATCTAGTACTAAAGTTCCTCAAACATTTACTCCCCAAACAAGTTCTCTCTCCCAAATTCCTGGAAAATCCATAAATCCTAGAGCAAACCAAATAAACAAACAAACAAAAACCAAAACTATAATTGCCCTGTGAACTGTTAACAAGACAGACAAGGTATCTCGAGACGTGTATAATTTAGGGGACTTTCCAGCTTATCTACTGATCAGACACGAGACACCAGGATCAGTATGAGGATCCTAAGGATTACCAGACTACCCTAAATCATCTGTGATGACCAGACTGAGATCATCCTCACATACCTCCTCCTGCCTGCTCTTCACGAAAGTCCCCTACAAATAGAGCCTTGCACTCCCAAAGGGGCCTCTCTCGCTTTGGGGGTGGTCTGCATTCCCCCTTGAATGCATATTTCTTACTTTCCTGAGTAAATCTCAGGCTACATCTGAAGTTCTGTTCTATCATGTAACCCCCGGACCCTGCTGATCCCGAGTTGAAGAATCAACCCTTCTCCTGTGACAACATAAATCCCGCATCTGCCAATCACAGATGAGCTCATTTGCATACAGAAACACATGTAACCACCTCTGCCATGTAAACTGTGAACAGGAACAGTACCTTAACGAAGAAGTTCAGTTGGCTTTGAGAGCATCAGACACAGGCATCTGACCTTATCAGCAGTCCAGGTGAGCCTTTCTGAGGAAAAGAAATTTAAACTGAAATTTGTAAGATGAACAGGAGTTTTTTTGTTTTGTTTTGTTTTGTGGACAAGCGTGCACCACCACGCCCGGCTGATGAACAAGAGTAGTTTGTTCATTCTGCGAAGCTGGTACTCCTAGACAGATAATCCGACTTTACTCCTGGAGTGCAAAGCTACTTTTTAGAGTTCCATCAGACTTTCCTTTCAGCCCCTTAAACTTGTAAGCCCCTTAGGAATCTTCAGACAGGAAGAGCAGCTCCAACCTTGCTATTCTCCTATCATCTTATCTCTCTGGACTCCTGAGAGCATCAGTCCACAAACTTTGCTTGCAAGTTGTAGTCTACTGGGAAGCTCTTAACGCTTTCATTGCCCTGGCCACACTCCACACCAGTTATATATCAGAATATCTGAGGGTGGTAGCCGGGCATGCGGAGTGTGATCGATGTGCTATAAAGTTCAGGAACTCCTGGCTCTTAGGATTCAAGTAAAAAGTCTCCCTGGGCATTTAAGGCATTCCACCTGACAACTCTTACTTATCTTTGAAGAATTATCCTCTAAACAATCAGACAGACAATCAAACTACTCACTTTTCTTTGAAGACCACTCATGCCATTGTGCCGATTAAGCTGATCTCTTCATTGTTGTGCAACCAACAAAGGCTGGGAAGTTGCGGGTTTGATCTGGTCCATCTATAAAAGAAACGGGGAGCAGAGAGGGGATGAGACATGCCTTTATTCCAGCTGCAGCAGACTAAATTAGGAGGCCTGGACTCTGGTACCCAGTGGTGGCTGACTGGGTACATGGGAGCTCCACATGGAGACTTCCCCATAGCACATCTGCTATGTGTGTGTCCAGGTGTCCGCACACCAGTGCACTAGACTCGCAGTCCAGTGTATATGCCAAATCAGAACAGAAGTGGCAACTAGCCAGGGCATGGATTTATATAAGACAACATGGCGTCCTCAAGGGCATGCTTAGTTGTTTTTCATACAACAGTGGCCTTCACCAGAAGGAGTCAAGGAAGCCTAACACACGCCGCCATGTTTTGACTGTCCCCACACTCCACCCAGTTGGGGCTTGTGCCTCACACTCTATGCAATTCCTAGCTTCTGTGCAAGCGCCCCTGTGTGAGTTGTGAGGAGTATTGCCACCCAATGCCACAACAGCAATACAAACTACAATAGCCAACACAGTGTTCACAAGCAATAACCCTATGCGTCCATTTTACTGGCAGGTTCCAGCCTTTTACCCCCGCTATTGCCATTGTCCATTGCCCTGCGTGCAAATGGTGACGCTGTAACCAACTGGGTTAGATCTCCCACAGGGGCTATCTGCAGCCACTGCACCTGGGCCAAGGTGTCAGCGTCATCATTGCCTGGGGAGGCCAGAGGTGCTCAGCACATGCTCAGTCCATAGGAAGTGCTCAGTGCACACTCAGTCACGTGGCATACGGCCACTGTCTTTTGTTGGCCTATTTCCCATCATTTCTGCAAAAAGGCTTTGCCCCACAGGGGTCAGTGCATCACCAGCCAATCAATGGCCTGTCTGCCAAGTGGCTTTCTACACTGTCAGGCCCCAGTAAACAGCCCAACTGTCAGTACATACTCACAACGGGGAGGACTCACTGTAAATGCCCATCCCAGATTCTGGCCACCAGGCAGGATCCTTATCCACCGTCTTATCTGGAGGCCTGGCTGAGCATACCAAACTGGCTTTGCCTATGCCTGCAACTCTGTAGGCTCCGTGTGCAAAAGCAAAGGGGACTCATAATAGGCCAAAAGGTAAGAGGACAAAAGTTGGCTACAATACAGTGGTGTCACTTGCTGCCCCATTGGAAAGGAAATGGACCACCAGGGGCCATTGGCCTGTCACCCAGGGTATCACCTGGAGACCCATTTCTAGGCCATGACCCCATGGCCACCCAACATAGGTGGGGTTCTCTGAGCTGCCAGGGCCAAGTCCACGTAGCCATCTGTCCTTTGGAAAGGCCAACAGGAGCGGGCAGCAAAATGTCGCTGGGCTGCTCAAAGCCTCCCTTGTGGCTTTGCTCATTCAAAGCCTGTGAAATAGACCACAGTTGCTTTGTCCATCTTGCCAAAGTCAGCGTGGGCCCAGTGGCCTGCAGGCCTTGCATCAAAAGGCCACCCTAGCGCTCAATGATGCTGCTGCCTGAGGGTGGTATGAGGCACGAAAGTGTCATTCAATGTCTAAGTCCCAGGCCCACTGCTGCACCATGGCACCAGTAAAATGTGCACCATTTTTGTTTTCCAGCACAAGGAAAGGCCCATACACCACATACAACTTTTCCAAGGCTGCCTCTACAGTCCTCTCTTCAGGGTGTCATAATGGATGGGTAGCCAACAAGCCCATGTCAGTGTCCACACAAGTGACAGCATACCTGTACCCCTCCGAGGCAGGCAGGGGCCTATAGTGTCCACTTGCTACTGGGTAAGGGGTGCTCTGTCCCATACCACTTGTTCATCGGTGGCTGCCAAGCATTGGAAATAAATCTGTAACACAGAATACATTGCTCATACGTGTTAACCATGTCTGTCCGAGGACCCAGCCCGGAGGACATACTTCCCAAGAGCACAGCCAAGGGAATATTTTCCAGGAATACATCCTAGGGAACCCATTTCCCAGGTCTGCAGCCCAGGATGCAGTTCAAAAGCCCATTGTTGTGCTCTTAGCAGTCGTGTCTCTGGAGAACACCTTGTCTGTCTCCATTGCCATGCGAGACTCCTGGGATCTGAGACTCCTCCACATTCTTTCCAGTACCACGCAAAGTTCCTTGGACCCAACACTCTGCTTGCTCCAGTGCCACCAGCCTGCCCACTCCTCATGTCACAGCCTGTAGGAGCGAGCTGGACAGGGGCAGGGGTGGGGGCAGTCAGATCAATGTGGCCCCCAGGGAAGGGATTTACACAAGCCTGGGAAGCACCCGCCTGCCCGGGTTTTTTCCACCAGCTGGGCCCGGCCTGCACCTCCCTCCAAATGTGGCCACCTGCTCAGCCTCCAGAGCTCCTACAGCCTGGCCAGGTTAGGCCCCTGCTTGCTGCTCAGGAGAGCCTGGGACCTCCTGGTGCCTCCTTGGAGACCAGCTCCCACACATAACTTTCCCAGAATGTGTGGCCTAAAAAGGGGCTTGGAGTTGGCCAGCTAAGCCAGTTTCAGCAACTCTGGGCAGCCACACCAACCTGCCAGTCTGGCCCATTTGCTTCTGGGCGGCACCTGAGGTTCCTGTCTCCACTCTGCAGGTGGGTCCCTCGGTTCTCCCCCTATGCCAATTGAGATGGGGGCTGGGCTGCTTCTTCCTTCTGGAAGTACTCCTGAAATTCCACCACCAGGACACTGGCCGTTCCCCTTATCTGCCTTCCTTTGGGGCTGGAATCTCTGCTCTGGTTTCAGCTGTTACCAAAGAGACAAAAACAGGGCATTAGGTTTCTGGTTTCCTTTTTGGATTACTCCTGCGGCCAGGAGGAGATCCACCAACATTTGAGCCCGGAAGACCTTAATTGGCGCCCCCCACCCTTCTTGGGCCCTTTTGCCTTGTCCTTTGTCACCACCTGGACTCCCTTCTGCAGGTGACAGGCCTCAGCTTCTGCTAAACTAGCAAGCATGGCAGTTATCTCGTTCGAGGCACGGCCCTCATAGGGCTCCAGGAAAAGAATCAGGGACCCGAACAGGGCACAAGTCTCATCTTTGCCATGAACTGTTCCTCCTCCGGCCCGCTAGCCTCTAAATTATAAATGGCATTTCTCATACCCAGTTCTCTCAGCACTTGAGGGAGCTCAGCATAACTCTGCCACTTACTTGTGGACCCAGGCTGTTCCCCTGGATTTGTCCACACTGTGCGAACAGCTGTCATCAGCCAGTCAAGTACGGAACAATCTCCCAGTCCATACCGATGGCTGATCTGCAGCCTCTGTTGCACTGAGGGTGTGTGCTGTCATAGAGGCAAGCTTCTCCACCTCCCAGCCACCGAGGATGATCCCATCCACCTCCAGGTCCCATAACCTTAGCAGCCAAGCAGCTAACAATTCAGGGGGCTTCTGATGGAACTGCCTGCCCAATTCCACTAGCTCCATCTGGGTGTAGGTGCAATGTCAGGTGCCTCACCACTTGGGGATGGCCTTGTAGGTTCCCCCCAGAGCGTGAGGCTGTTGGGATTTCACCTTTTGCATGACCACCAGTGGGGCCAGCCCTCTTCTCTTCCTCTAGCAAGCCTCTGGTTACCTCCAACGCCTACTGCAACTGCTTCTCTGTTTTCAGCTCCTTCTGGAGCTCTGTGTGCACCTCCTCCTCCAGCAAGTGTCTTATTTCTTTCAACCCCAGCTGCAGCTGCTTTTATGCTTCCAACTCCTCTTGGAGTTTTGCTGCATGGGCTTCTTACCACAGGGCACAATCCATCTCTGCACGGAGGGCTGTGAGAAAGACTCATCCCACCGCCCCAGCTACCACACAGAGGCTGTGCTCATCAGAGGTCTCTCCCAGCTGCTGGGGAAGCTTTTCAAGCTGGATAGGATTCCCATCCATTCAGGCCACATCTGTGGGGGTGCCCGTGGCCCCCAACAGGCTGGCTACTGAGTACCATTTACAACCAGCCCTCCCTCTGCCCCCCTATACGGTAGACGGCTCCATACCAGACAGTGCCGTATCAGGCCGACTATGCCATGTGTTGTGCAACCGACCAAGTCTGGGAAGTTGTGGGTCCAATCTGGTCTGGAAGTTGCGGTTCATCTGTAAAAGAAGCAGGGGACCGAGAGGGGTTGAGAAATGCCTTCATTCCAACTGCAGCACACTAAAATAGGAGGCCTAGGCCTCCAGTACCCAGTGAAGGGTGACTGACGGGTACATGGGAGCTCCGCATGGGTATTTCTCCATAGCATATCCACCTATCTGTGTGTCTGTGTGACCACACATCGGCACACCCATGCACCCACCACAGTGGACTGTCTCAGTCCAGTTTATAAACCCAATCAGAACAAAAGTGACAACTAGCCAGGGCACAGGGTTACAGTATGGCAATCTCAAGGTCATGCTTAGCTCTTTTTCATACAATACTGGCCTTCACCAGAAGGAGGTGAGGAAGCCTGACACACACCATGATTTGACTGTTCCCACATTCATGTAGTGTAGGTCCTCCTATCATATGCACTCATTGGCATTCTCTCTCTCAGTACTTGGGAGGCTGAGACAGGACAATCACAGGTTTAAGATCAACCTCAGCAACCTAGCAAGACCTTATTTCAAAACAAAATAAAACAGAAAAGGTCTGGGGGGTATATCTCAGACATAGAATTGTCCTAGGTTCAATCCCTCCCCACAACACACACACACACACACACACACACACACACACACACACACAGAGAGAGAACTGCCTTCTCTAGAAAGTTCCTCCAAGGTCCCAATTAGATGAGACTGCCTCCTTGGAAGCACACACAGCAGCTTGCATTTTCCTTAGAGATGTATACTGTACATTGTCTTATAACCTGGTTCATAGTTTTTCAATTTAACAAACACATACGGAAGACTTTTTGTCCATTCCTTAGCTAATCCTTAGGGGACACTACTATTACTATGACTTCAACAAGCACAAGCCGAATCCTGCGTTGCAAGCTTAGGACCTGGGTCCTCCATTTATATTTTGACGTTGAGCCAATGCCTGTTTGAATTAGACACTAAATAAATATTTCCAGAACTTAAGAAAATACACTGTAAGTTTAAACAAGGAAATTAATTTTTTTTACATCAAGTGAAAACTAATGATTTCCATCAGAAAAATGAAATGTGACATGTTGGTCTGAAGTCTGATAACTTTAACTGTGGATTTCAGAGTCAATTAATATATTTCTGGGCCTCTCAGTGAGTAAGCAGGTAGCCTTCTAAGCCAATGGAACCTCTTAATATCTGCCCTAGAATAAACTTTATGTTATGTTTTTCATTAACTTATTCAACCACTAATTACTAAGCATGTGCTCACTTTTAGATACTAAGCTGGAAAATGAGATAGAGTACTGACTAGGGAATTTATTCATTCATTTGTTAAGTGCTTACTGTATGCCTGCCATTCTAGACACTGGGGATATTGCAACAAAAAAAAGACTAAAATAATCTGTCCTTTTGAAACATAATCATAAGTTACTTTTGAATTATGCTAAAAGCATTTTTTAAATTTAATTAGGACCGACTGGAAAGTATAATGATATTATTAAATTTAAATTTACTAACCCTTCCTAATTATAATTCTAGATTTGGATTCGGTAGAAATGATAATCAGCAAAGGAAAACTCAAGGGTCACTTGATGGGCTACTCATCATTCTCCTATTTTTAAATGAGCACTTCTCTTCTCAAGCACGCCTTGTGCAGAAGGAGACTTGTTGCCGGGAAGTGCATTCTGTGCCCCTTCAAGCAGAAGCAATCTATTTCTCTGGTCCTTCCCTATCTGTCACACCCAGAGACAGAAAACGAGAAAGCACCATGCAGAAATACCACGTCAGCAGATTTCCTAAATTTTCTGTCTCTTCTCCTGGAGGCAAGACATCTTTTAGTGTTGTCCAGAGACTGACTACCTGAGCAGTTGGATTGGAGGGTGTTAAGAGTTTCCTCTCTGTATTAAAATCTATGACCCCATGTTTGTCGTTTAAGGATATTTCATATCATATATTATGATTATTTTTGTGATTATTATTATACGTTCATGAAAAAAGATGAGCTGGTAGGAGGTTTTCAGCAAAAAGCAGCATAAAACCCAGATTAAAAAATGTCCTAACGATAAGAGAATTTAGCATTTAAGAAGAGACTAGAGATAGTTATCTGAGGTAATCAAGGTTGGTTAATGCAGCAGGTGAACTGTAAGGCAGGTTCTGATTTGCTTTGGGCCTTCTCCATCTACCGTGCCCTAGTTCTGGTGGTCATGAGGTGTCTGAGGTGGCCCCAGGGGTCACATAACAACATTTTTTTTTACTTTTTTTTTTCGTGGTACCAGGGATTGAACCCAGGGGCGTTCTACCTCCGAGCTACACCCCCGGCCCTATTTTTTATCCTTTATTTTGAAACCGGGTCTCACGAAATTGCGGAGGGCCTCACTAAGTAGCTGAGGCTGGCCTCAAACCCGGATCCTCCGGTCTCCGCCTCCCACGTACTGGGATTACAAGCGTGCGCCACCACACCCGGCACATAACAACATTTAACAGTCTGAAGAGTAACAAAGGATGCATCTGGTCCCAAAATTCCTTTGTTAAACATCCTGAACTTACTTATATTCCCCCTTCCATTTTGGCCAGAAGGGCACCATATGGCAGAAGAATGAAATGATAAGGATTGGCTTACAGTGTGAACGATATCCAAGCCCCTACACCTCTAATTCCTTGAAAAATCCAATCTCAGCAAAGGATATGGGGCGATCTGTGGCTGGGTAGACATCATTAACTTCAAACTGAGTGATATGCATTAGAAAATAAGTCTAGACATGAACCTGACCCTTTCACTGAAAAGGAATGGCTCTTTTGAGTTGGCAGCATGAATATGAGAATCCCCTGGGAAAGGAGGGGTTAATGAGCTGGAACAAAGCCAGGACATCAGTACTGCTGCAAAGCACGTTCTCAAACTTGAACATGCAGGTTAATCAACCTGCAATTTGTTAGGAGCATTTCTAACCATCTGAAGATGCTGGTACTCTGAGGGTGGGGACCACTCTTTGAGTTGTAAGACCCTAATATCTTAGGTTCCAAAGTCCATGGTTCCACCATAGCAATTTCCATAGTAAATACAATTTGGCTGGTGTATAACTGCCTTACCTGGCCATAAGTTTGTTACAAGAAGAATTAGAAAATTGCCCATCCCAGAGTAAGTACTTCATAACTATACATTCACTTCACATTGTTGAACATTACTGAGAGCCTCTTTCTGAGCAGTCATGGGTGGCAGATGGACTACATTCAAACATGTAACTGTGATGTTCACAGATGAGAAATTCTAGAACAACCACCATGTCTGATTTTGTTTGACTACCTGAGGAACTTTGATGGGGGCCAACTGGCTGAGTTCAGATACTGTCATATTATTTGCAGGACCAATGGACTGATCTAGTGTTCTCATATAAATCTTACCCTGGCTTAGAAGATGGGCTGCCAAAAGTGATTAGGCAAGAGGTAATAGTTAAAACCAAATGTGGGCACAGACAGCTGCCTCTTCTCCCTCCGGCTCATTGGCAGAAGATGACTTTCTAAAAAAATTCAATTTTTATGTTTGGAGGCATAGCATTAGCTTGCATGAGTCCCAGGACGGGACAATGAAAAGCTATTTTACATTAGGATGCCCGTGGTCATCCTTGTCTACATCAAAAGAGAAAGGCTTGGCTTTTAACCATGAGGAGAGTCAGTTCCCTTTCCACAAAAGCATAAAATTGCAGTCCACAGCACAGAGAAGCCAAGGAGAATACAGTCATTACAGACACCAGTGAGTGGCAGTGAATTATTCTCCTACTCCATAAATGATAATTATCCCAAAAAGCTGGATCCTCGCTGCTTGCCTTTTTCTTGCTCACAGCAATGTAGTAAAGAAAGGGCTAGCCATATAATTCATTCTCACAAGACTGTCAAGGAATGAGATGCTGTCCTAATACTTAATTTTGCCACCTGCACAACAGGCTTTTCCTGAACTGTGTTCAGCCAACATAAACAAATCTTGAAGTAGGCACTGCACAGAAACGCACAACCACTAGCATGTCCAAGTGTCTCCAGGACCACAGTTGTCACTACAAGCTGCAATTGTCTTGGCAACTGGAGGCAATTTTTTTTCTTTCTCTCTTTCTTCTTTCTTCTTTTTTTTTTTCTTCTTGACACTGTAGGTTGAACCCAAAGGCATCCTACCTCTGAGCTACATTCCCAGCCCTATTTTATTTTTTTATCTTGAGACAGGGACTTATTAAGTTGCTGAGGGTCTTGCTAAGTTGCTGAGGTTGGCCTCAAACTGGTGATTCCTCCTGTCTCAACCTCCCTAGTGAAGGGAGGAAGGAGAAAAACAAGGAGCCTGTGTCTGCTTATAGACTGGAAGCTTACACAAGCTGAATAAGAAGGGGAGATTCTACAGGGTGGGGGGAGCTATGATTAGCTATTGCCAACAGGGATTCTTAAGGGGAATTAGTTGGGTTATTACTGCTGGGTTAAACAGGACGATGGGACTTTTTCATAAGCAGAGAAGTGCAATAAGCAAGGGGCTTGTCAGACAAATATTAGGCAAGACAGTGGGGGCATTTCAGTAAGCAGAGGGAAGGGTATATGGAGCAAAACTTGGGAATTTCTGGTCAGCAGAGACCTTCAAAAAGACATATCTTCACAAGATGAAGTCGCTTTCCTTCGAAACTCTAACACCAAGTACTAAGGTTACAGGCGTGCATGCCTGGCTATTTCTTTTTTTCTTTATCTTTTTTTTATTATTGGTGCATTGTAATCATACATCTTGATGGGTCTGGCTATTTCTTTTTAAAGGAAGCTTTATTTTTAGATATTTGGGCTAGAAGAAGCTACGCTATTGAGCATAAGTGAAATGACAACCCACAAAAGTTCATTTAATTTTAATGATGAAGCAACCTTCCTCCAGAGGTAACAAAGAATTCATCAGTCTTGCCTCCTGCCAAACAGTAAACCCCACTTTATTTCTTTGCAGAGCTGGAGGGATTCTCCATCTCTGGCCCTGCCTGTCTTTGTGCATTCTCTTCTCTCCCTGGAATATAATCCATCTTTATTCACCTGCCTATTATAGGGTGAGGTGATTAATGAAGGTCAAGGGTAGTAATACAGGCTAGAAAGAAATGCATACAGCCCCTGAGCTGGGCAGAGAGGCCATGGGAGTGTGTTAAGGGTACTATTGTTGGAGCCATCCTTTCTGAATCCAAGTTTTTGTTTGTTTGTTTGTTTTGTGGTACTGGGGATGGAACCCAGGGACATTCTAACTCAGAGCTACGCCCCCAGCCCTATTTTATTCTTTTATTTTGAAACAGGGTTTCACTAAGTTGCAGAGGGCCTCACTAAGTTACTGAGGCTGGCTGCAGACCCGCTATCCTCCTGTCTCAGCCTCCCAAGTACTGGGATTACAAGCATGCACAACCATGCCTCGCTTGATGAATCCAAGTTTTAACCTTTCATAGCTATGTTATTAACTGTACAACCCAATTACCCTATATTTAAAATGTAGTTAAGCTGGGTGTGGTGGTATACACATGTAGTCCCAGTACTTGGGAGATTGAGACAGGGGGATCGCAGTTTCAAGACCAGCCTTAGCAATTTAGCAATACCCTTAGCAACTTAGAGAGACACTGCTTCAAAATAGAAAAATAAAAAAAAATAGAGCTGAGGTGCAGCTCAGAGGTAGAATGTCCCTGGATTAAATCCCCAGTTACCTGCCCCCACCACCAAAAAGTAGTTAATTATGACACCTACCACACAGGGCTATGAGAGTATTAAAGTCGATATTTTCTGTTGTTTTTTTTTTTTTAAGTGTGCCTGGTGCATAGAACATGGGGTATAAGCATTACAAATTTTATATGACAATGTTTACTTTCAGGTCATGGAATTTGATGACTCATTATTTTTCTTCTCTATACATATTTTTTCTTTCTCATTTTAAATAGTGAATATATATTAGTTTTAGAGTAGGAATAATAATCATGTCTTAACAAAACTCTTTTATCTGTATCAGCTATTGCAGCCTAACAAACTATGCCCAAATTCACTGACTTAAAACAAAAATCATTTACTATTAGAGCTCATGAATATGTGGATCAACAGGTCTCAGCTAGCCAAGTCTGTGGGTGCCTGAAGGTTTGACGGACAGAAATCAGAACAGGGGATAAAATGGTAGATAAACTCTCAGGCCTTAGTTGATAATCTGTTACTGAAAGTCTTTTCCTTCTCCCCCACTCTTATAACATATAGAAGGTGTCTTTTTCCACTCTCTTATTCTTAAACAAATCAACCATCAATGCCAGGTGTAGGGTCATGCCAGGAGATATCATCAGAGTCTCTTTCACAAGAAAAGAAATTCCTTGATGAAATTATCATAAAAATACCAGGCCCTTCCTGCCCTGGCCACTCAATAAAAGGTTAGGGCATTCTTTTGTTCACCAGCAATTTGACCTCTCTGGGGCTGTCCCTTTAGGGGAAGCCCTCTCTATCCCCACATTAAATTTTTGCCTATATATTTGCACCCACTGGATTTAGATTCCATTTTTGCCAGTACTGAGTCAAAAGTTCCTGTCTCCCGGTATCAGCTTGGTTGTGGGGCAGCTGTGCTCCACATGTTTCTCTTTCCCCTCAGACCCACAGAAGAGCCCTGGAATGTCTCATAGGAATGGCAGAAGTACATGGGAGCAGCCGGGCGTGGTGGCGCACGCTTGTAATCCTAGTACTTTGGGAGGCAGAGACCGGAGGATCCAGGTTCAGGACCAGCCTCAGCTCGCTCTCTCTCTCTCTCTCTCTACTTAGTGAGGCCCTCTGCAACTTAGTGAGACCTGGTTTCAAAATAAAGTATAAAAAATAGGGCCGGGGGTGTAGCGCTGAGGTAGAACGCCCCTGGGTTCAATCCCCGGTACCGCAAAAAAAAAAAAAAAAAAAGAAGTACTTGGGAGCAAAAAGAAACACAGAAAGGTTCAAGGCCCCTCGAAGCATGGTTCATGTTACTGACTCAAGAAAATGACACAGCTAGGAGCCAGGTAGGCTGGTGCACACCAGTGATCCTACTACTTGGAAGGTTGCAACAGAAGAACGCAGGTTCAAGGCCAGCTTCAGCAACATAGCAAGACTCTCAGCAAACCCCGTGCTGAAATAAAAAAAAAAAATACAAAAGGCTGAGGGGGTATGGCTTGGAGGTAGAATGCCCCTGGGCTCACTCCCCAGTACCAAGAAGAAAAAAAGAAAGAAAGAAAACGACATAGCTGATATCAGAGTCGAGCTCGGGATTTATACCCAGCCTTTTTTGTGGCAAAAACTGCAAAGATACACATCAAAGACCATGGACTGTACTCATAAGGGAGGGAAAAATTGAGATGGGGGACCAGTAATGAAGTCTGTACTGTGTCTTTCTGGGCCTTGTTCAAAAACTCACTTCAGCTTGCCACTCCCACCTCATGGTGACTGGACAGCCTAAGTCCTGGACTCGAACACACCTGCTTCAAATCCTAACTCAGATACTAACTGTGTGAACACAACAAGCCACTTCACCTCTCTGAATCTCATTTTTCTATTTTCAAAGTAGAAATAAATATAATGGTAGCCTAATCAAAATCTTAATAATTAAATGACACAATCAATGTCATAGTAGCATACCTGGCACGCAGCAACACTTAATAAATACTGGTTGATATTCTTCGTGTCAGTTAACATCACATTCTTCAACAAAAGCTGTGCTAAGCTTCCTGAACAAAAGTGTCCTTACCCCTCTGACGCTCTTCACTCTCATACGTATGACTTTTCTCAATAATATTTCCATTTATATTTGGGGCATGTTGTTGAAGTCTACAGAAGCCTCAACTTCAAGACCTTAAAACACCATAAACATTTGCTATACTTATACATTTTAGTATAACCAAGAATCACTCTGAGAACTAGTGAAAATGTAATGAAAATATTTTGTATGGATACATTTTTATGCTTTAAAAATATGTTCGTTCAGCAGAGCAATATCTACAAGGGTAAAATGAATTAGCAAAATAGCTATTTAACACTCCAACATATATACTCCAAAAGACTTATAAAACAGGCATCTGATCCCAGAATCCCAAACAGAACACGAGAGGAGAGGTAAGATGAGAAAAGGTGAGGAGAGGGGAGGGGAGGGGAGAGACACTATATAGCTAATAATTAACTGAATAACACTTTCTTTTAGATTATGAATCATTCTTTCCAAAGCAATAGACTGTGTCCTTTGTTCAAGAACGTTTTTACTATCCTTGATTGGGGGAGCATTGCAGAAAATTACTGAACAAGCACACAAATGGTAAAAATTGAACTCTACAATCTCCAGTCTAAGTCCCTTGCTCAGTATGGTAGATGAACCTGGCCTACAACCATCCAGTTTTTCTTCTTGTCAAATCACCTAGTGTTTTCTCTACACAAAAGACTGCAAATCTCTGGGCCACAAACTCCTGGGGGCTTTGGGGGTTATGGCAAATAGTTGCCAAATCAACTTGCATACCAGGTAAGACCTGCGAGAAAAGTAAGGTTATGTATGTTCTGTTTATATAAAGGTAATTTTAACGATGATGAAATTTTACCTTTAGAATGAGTAGTTGTAGATTAAAGATGTCTACAGCCAGGTATGGTGGCCCATACCTGTAACAGTACTTGGGAGACTGAGACAGGAGGATCACAGGTTTAAGGCCAGCTCAGCAACTTAATGAGGCCCTCAGCAACTTAGTGAGGCCCTGTTTCAACATAAAAGATAAAATAGAGCTGGGGATGTAGCTCAGAGGTAGAATGCCTCTGGGTTATATCCTCAGTACCTCACACACCAAAAAATGGTGTTTATGGAATTGTTTGATACTAAAAAGTGGTATGGTTGTTAAAGTCTTCAAGTTTGGATGAAAATTGCCCCAGGACCTACTCCTTCCTGCAGTAACCAATTTGTAATCTATGGGTATGAGTAATGGCCCTGCATTGCTAAATAATTTGCGTTCTATGATTCTCAAATAACTGTGTCCTTCAATCATATTTTTTCCTCTAACTTTTCAACAAAGATTTGTTGATTATTTTTTCTCTCAGCAATGGAGTAAGTAGGACCTTGCTACTTACCCCCATTAGGCCACTGGTATCTTGAAACTTTAATAATGTGGCTTCAGGGATAATGGAATTTTATAATAACCTACATTCACCTCTAAAGCACATTTTATTTATATAGTTTTCAATAATCAGAACTTGACAATTTTCATATGATACTACATTAGCTAAAGAATAGAAATATGTATTACTCCCTTTGAAATTTTATTGGGCATTCACTTTTCTACAGTGTTGCTCGTAATTTTTTTTTAGATTTCCCAAATTTATTATGCTACCACACATATAAAACAATGCTTTCTTGACATAACCGTCAAAAGATTTTGTAAAGCTATGTAACAAACCATACTTTTATCAAAGCAAAAGTTATTATTTAGCAAAAACACCACCATGAGCTAATAATTTCCCTTGAAACTTATACATGAGGGTGACTATAAACTCAGAGATTTCAGTGAAATACCTAATAACAATAACAATGACATAATAACTACCATTTGCTGAGAAACCTAATCTATTTCAAACATTGTGTTAATCATATAACAACTATTTTCTAATTCTCATGAACACAGACACAGGGAGGTTAATACTATTGATATAATTTCTCCTGTGATGGTTAATTTTATCCATCAACATGTCTAGGTTATGGTGCCCAAGTGATTGCTCAAACACCAGTCGAGATTTTGCTGTGAAAACATTGTTTTGTGGTTAACATTTAAATCAGTAGATTTTGAGTAACCAGGCCACCCTTCATGATGTGAGTGGGCCTCATCTGATCAGTTGAAAGTCTTACAGGATATAAAGGTCTCCTAAGGGGATTCTTTCAGGCTGCCTCCAGACTGGAGCTGCAATAGCAACTCTTTACAAGTCTCCACCATGAAAAATTGGACTTGCTGGCCTCCACAATTACATTAGCCAGTTTCTTAAAATAAATCTGTCTCTCTCTACCTGTACATATCCCACCGTTTCTGTTTCTCTGGAAAACTCCAACTAACACAATTTCCATTTTGTCTATGAGTAAACTAAGACTCCATGGCTAAAACTGTGAACATGAACACTCAATCAGCAAGTGACAGAGCCAAGATATGCATACATCGCTCGGATTCCAGTCTGTTGCCTTGTGCTTCCTCCAAGCACAGACCCAATCCCAAATGACTACGATGTCCTTGTAGCTCTTCTTCCTCCCTTAAAGCTAAGCTAAGAGCTTGTGGGAAAGCAATGACTTCACATTTTCATGATAGCTGTTTGTTTGTTTTTTTTTGCGGTACCGGGGATTGAACCCAGGGGCGTTCTACCTCCGCGCTACGCCCCCGGCCCTATTTTTTTATACTTTATTTTGAAACCGGGTCTCACAAAGTTGCGGAGGGCCTCACTAGGTAGAGACAGAGAGGGAGAAAGACAGGAACAGAGAGAGAGAGAGAGAGAGAGAGAGAGAGAGAGAGGGAGGGAGGGAGAGAGAGAGAGAGAGAGAGCACAAGTGCTCTGAGGCTGGCCTGGAA
>PVJS01004057.1:48009-71549 GCA_004027185.1 Glis glis
CCGGTCTCCACCTCCCAAAGTACTGGGATTACAAGCGTGCGCCACCACGCCCGGCGATAGCTAAGTTTTGAGAGCATCTTTGTTTTTTTTGTTTTTTGTTTTTTTTTGCAGTACCAGAGGGCCTCACTAAAGGGAGAGAGAGAGAGAGAGAGAGAGAGAGCGAGCTGAGGCTGGCCAGGAACCCGGATCCTCTGGTCTCTACCTCCCAAAGTACTGGGATTACAAGCGTGCGCCACCACGCCCGGCTTGAGAGCATCTTTGAATACTGAGCTTAGTCTTAACTTACCACATACTTGTAGCACAACTTTAAATAAATAAAATAGAACGCTTGGCCTCAGTTTACCTCCAAAATGAGGAGGATTTTATTAGACTACAGTGTCAAACCAGAAGATCACTATCATGAAGGAGATTCAACTGATATTGAGACAACCTGGACAGTCCATGTACCCACAAGGAGCAGGGTCCTTCTTGTTTTAGCTAAGCATTGTAGAACTTTTTATTCTTTGAGATTGAAAAAATTGTTTACAGGTCCAAAAAGAAAAAAAAACTCTTTGTTATAGCAAAATTATATCTATGGGTGAGTTTCAGACTGCAGTTCTTCAATTTGTAACTGTTGTCTGTTTCAACACCATAATCTTCAGTATTCTATGTAGGACAAGGTTATTCATTATTTAGATGGGAGCTTACACAGATTATGACACCAGAGAAATAACTCTGGACTACTTTTAAAATCAATAGTTTTTCTACACACCAACCATGAATCCACTGAAAAATCTGGAAAACATTTCTGTTCACAGTAGTCTCAAAAAACAAACAAACAAAACAAAAAACAGGAATAAATCTAGCCAAAAAGGTAAAAGACCTCTACAATAAAACTTATTGAATGCTGAAGAAAGAAACGGAAGACCTTAGAGAAGGTGGAAAGACTTCCCATGTTTATGTTTTTTTTTTTTTTTTTGCGGTACTGGGGATTGAACGCAGGGGCGTAGACCTCCGCACTACACCCCCGGCCCTATTTTTTATACTTTATTTTGAAACTGGGTCTCACGAAGTTGCGGAGGGCCTCACTAAGGAGAGAGAGAGAGAGAGAGAGAGAGAGAGAGAGAAAGAGACAGGGAGAGAGAGAGAGAGAACTGAGGCTGGCCGTGAACCCGGATCCTCCGGTCTCCGCCTCCCAAAGTACTGGGATTACAAGCGTGCGCCACCACGCCCGGCCACTTCCCATGTTTATGGATAGGCAGAATAAATATTGTCCAACTGGCCATACTACTTAATGCAATCTACAGGTTCAATGCAATCCCTATCCAAATACCAATGTCATCCTTCATGGAGCAAGAAAAAACAGTTCTAAAATTCATATAGAACAACAAAAGACCCAGAATAGCCAAAATAATTCTGAGCAATAAGAATCAACCTGGAGGTATCACAATACCTGATTTCTAATTATACTACAGAGCTATAGTAACAAAGTCAGCAAGGTATTGGCAAAATACAGACATATAGACCAATGGAATAAAAAATACACAGACAAATCTAGTCAGTTGCTTTTTGACAAAGGAGCCAAATCCAGCATACAGGTATTGGTAGAAACTTCTTCACTGAGACCCCAAAGCTCAGGAAATAAAACAGAATCAATAAATGGGATGGTATCAAATTAAAAAGCTTCTGTGCAGCAAAAGAAACCATCAAGAGTCTGAAGAGAGAGCCTACGGATTGGGGGAAATTTTTCACTAGCTGCTTCTGTGATAGAGTACTAATATCTGTAATATACGAAGAACTAAAAAAATTAACAGTAAAAAAATAGCCCAATAAAAAATGGGCAATTGAACTGAATAGACACTTCACAAAAGAAGAAATACAAATGAACAACAAATACAGGAAAAAAATGTTCAACATCATCAACAATCAGGGAAATGTAAATTAAAACTACACTGAAATTCCATCTAACTCCAGTTAGAGTGACAATCATCAAGAACATAAACAATAATAAATGTGACGAGGTTGTAGGGAAATAGGAACTTTAATACACTGTTGGTGAGATTGTAAATTAGTTCAACCACTATGAAGATCAGTATAGAGGTTCCTCAAAAGACTAGGAATAGAATCACCATAGGACCCAGTTATACCACTCAATATTTTTCCAAAAGAAAGTTACAGTACTATAATGAGACATGCATTTCCATGTTTATAGTAGCATAATTCACAATAGCCAAATTGAGAACCAACCTAAATATTCTTCAACAGATGAATGGATAATAAAAAATGCAGTATATATACCAAATGAAGTTTTACTTGCCATAAAGAAGAACAAAATTATATTACTTGTAGGAAAATGGATGAAAGCAGAGAATATTATGCTAAGTGAAATCATCCAATCACAGAAAATCATGGGTCAAATGTTTTTTTCTCATATGTGGAAATGAGAGAGAAAACAGGAAACAAAAGAGACTTAGGATAAATGAGGAGAGAGGAAGCACCTTCAGGAGACAGGGGAAATCATCCCAATAAGCAATTCTTTGGACTTGGAATAGCAAAGGGACTGCAGATACAGACTTTGCTTCTCAGGGAGAGGCAAAGACAAAAGCCACTGCAATATGAAACATCAGCCATTGCCTCACTGTGTGACTTCCCGAGGCATTTGAGTATGGGTATGCAAGAGGAAAGTATACGTCTGCTTACTTACCCTGATTTTGAAATAGTGTTATTTTTCTATAAGTAAAATAAATGCTTCCACTGTAAAAATAAATTTGCCTATACTAACAAGTAAAATAACATAAAATAAGGAGAGAGAGACCAGTAGAATACCAAAAGGCAATGGTGGGGGGGGGGGAAGATTTAGGAAGAAAAACAATTGAACTGTTATATCCATATATGAAGGTCTCACTACCATCTCACTAACATGTCTGTGGAGGCTGGGGGAGGGAGTGGTGTGGGATGTGAAATTAAATACACTGAGTGCTGTATGCATGTATGTTTGTATAACTTTGAAACCTCTCTGTAATGTATAATTACAACATACCAATAAAAGCATATAAAAAACATTTATCCTTCCAAAGTCATAAGGGGAGTAAGTCTATAGACCAAAATTATGGGTGGACATAATTTTAATGCTTTGACTTTGGACATGACTGAATAACATAATACCACATTTATTTTTTCCTTCTACTATCTGGGTGACATCTGGCAATTTTTGCTAATCAGTCTATGCATTTTGAATCAGATGGTTTAGACCAAGTGTTATATTAAATAAGGGGGAATAGGGAGAATTACAAATTACATCAACAATTTCCAAAATTCATATGTCATGCATGCATATGTCTTCCTCTCTATGGTCATAGCTGAGTAGTTCAGTTTATGAAATAAAAGCCCTTTTTGCAACATTTATATATTGTAGGTGTTATATAAGCAGAACTTCCTGAGAATATTGACAAATGATATATTGGAGTCTGTTCACTATAGAAAGACAGTGGGCTATTCCTTTTCATTTCACTAAAGTAGTTTTAAGATAGTAATAATTTTCTTTGTCAAATAATTGCTTATATGGTGTGAACAATAATGAAAAGTTCAATGACCCAGTGAAGCATTTGACCTACCTACTATCAAGTAATTAATCAGATTGGTGTATTCTCCATGGAATATAATTAGTTTATAAGTTGCTGAAATTAAAAGTCTTGTAGCTATGTTGTAAATGAACCTTCTTGGCATTTAAGTGAAGACTGCCTAAATGATGGATTCTTCCCTTTAAAATTAATATTTTCCAAAATTTTAAAGCAGAAAAAGGAAAGAGCAAACTTCAGAAACATTTAGAAGTACATATATCTGATTATTTTGAAAGTTCTATCATAACTTAATAAATTGTACATCTTTCATATCTCCTAAACCACTATAGGATATAAAGTTATTCTACATATTTTTAGGTTCAGAAAAATAAACAAGAAAAGATGATTTATGAATTCCATATAGTTTCCTTAGTATTTTTATTAGAAGTGAAGGGAAAACAATCCTTCATCTTCTACATTTTTTGCAAGTCTATGAAAGAAAAATATTTCAATAAAAATATCTTTTACAAAGGATCTTTATAGCAATATGTTTGGTTGGGTGGTGTTGATTTTTTTAGTACATGAGCTAATGTAAAAATGTAACACATAAGACAATGTGATTTTTGAATGAATACTTCTTTGTAGTTGTACCACAAAGTAATTGCTACAATAAAATTTCATAGAAATTGTCCATTTTTATATCAGAACATTAGATATTTCCCATTTTATTTAATTGTAGAGGAAAACATTTTTCTTCAGGGCAAACAATAATATTTTCTCCAGTTTTCAAGTTCTGAATTTACAAATGCATTTAAAAATAACACTTTTCAGAAGTTCTATTGGTAGGTCTATTAATATATCTAACACTGCTAATAGTAATAATAGCAGTAATAATAGTAATAACAGAAGGTAATTTTAAGTGCTTAGCCTAGGTAGTGTTCTAAATGCCACAGATATATTAATACTCATAAGAGTTCTCTGAAATAGTTTATTTTTTCCTTAGTAGAATTTAACTAAATTCTATTAAAAACTTTGTTTTTTAGAATAGTTTCATATTTACAGAAAAAAAATTAGCAGATGGCAGGAAGAGTTCCCATAAAACATACTTTTCTCTCATGATGAGAAACTTCTCAAGCCACATTACAGACCTTAGGATTCATAATTTCCAGGAAAGCGGGGCGTGGTGGCGCATGCTTGGAATCCTAGTACTTGGGAGGCTGAGACCAGAGGATCGCAGGTTTGCGGCCAGCCTCAGCTATTTAGTGAGGCCCTCGCAACTTAGTGAGACCCTGTTTCAAACTAATGAATAAAAAATAGGGCTGGGGGTGCAGCTCGGAGGTAGAATGCCCCTGGGTTCAATCCCCAGTACTGAAAAAAAATAATTTCCAGGAGGAATAATATATCATTGTAAAGTCAAACCATAAAGTTCCTCATAGTCCATCTGCCCCTTTTCTCTTCCCTTACTTCAATAAAACTATTTTTTCTTTTTTTGTGTGTGGTACTGGGGAATGAACCCAAGTGTGTTCTACCTCTGAGCTATACCCACAGCCTTACTTTATTTTTTATTTTGAAACAGGGTCTTATTAAGTGGTGGAGGACCTCGATAAGTTGCTCAGGCTGGCCTTGAACCTGCAATTCTCCTGTCTCAGCCTCCCAAGTACTGGGATTACAAGTGTGGGCCACCATGCCTGGCTGCTGTTTTCTCTTTTACTTATGCTTTTCAGACAATCAGAATGATTTAAGGCATGGATATGCACATCCTCATTTGATTTTAGATTTCAGTGTTTCCCAAGAGTATTTCTTTAGTGTTAGTAATGAACATTTTGAGGTTTATACAAACCCAGTAAAATCATATGAAATCATTCCTATTATTGGTTGCTACAATTATTTCCTATAGAAATTATAAACAAAGGACATTTAGACTAGGTCCTAAATTTGTGCCTTGCCTAGCAAACTACAGAATTCAAAACTCCAGCTTCATAGCCATCAGATTCAATGACAACATCGGTCATATTTTTATACAACAGCAAATAGAAGTGTAAGGATCCTGGCAAAAATTACCCCAATTTAAAATTCTTTGGTTTGACAAGATAAGAGAAAATTAGATTGCAGACATATGGAAAGAATGTTGATGAATTTACTTTAACATCTGTATAAACATATTGATGCTAGTATATTCTGCTTATAATTGTGCCTTACATTTGTTAGAGGAAAAATGATGCGAGTGTCTTGTAAACTCTATGATTTGTAGTGCTCATGGCAAATAGAAAGGAAAGAGCAATTACCTTAAAAATAAAAATTACAGTTTTGCACTTGAAATACAAGAAAAATTATGACTGTGATTCTGTCCTCGGACCAAAAAAAATTTTAGAACTATAATAACCATTTAAATAGCTCAATAAATAGGAAAGTCAGCATCACATTTAAGATCATGAATCAATAGGAAGCACTGGGATAATTTACACTTTAGCTATACCACTATTCTGCATATTTATTTCTAAACATAAAAATTTAAATCTGTATAAAATGATAAATGATGCAGGCCAGAATTTTAAGAGGGTCTGCACTTCTACTCAGTGTACATAGTTAGTAAATAAAAATAATTAACACTAGTATTGGGGTTTTATGCAAACCAAAGAATAAGCTGTTACTTTAGAGCAGGGCTCTGAAGAAACAAGCCAAATCAGAGGACAGATTCAGCTTCGGTTATTAGAGGACTTTGATTTGGGAAGCCTAACCCAGTGTAAACCATTCACACTTGTTAGGACTTAGTCCTACCATCTGCAAAAGGTGGTAGTGAGGATGAGACCAGTTCTGTCCTTACTAGTGAGGACTCTGGGTTACAAGTAAAATAATAAGTCAAACCTGTATTGCTTTGTTACAAAAGGGGATTATAGACATTTTTTATCAGAAAAATCCAAGAGTCCAACTACCTTCAGACTCAGCTGTCTTGAGAGTCTTGAGCAATTTCACAGAGAATCTTGTTCATCCCTCTGCCTTGGTTTCTAGTCCCTCCATATACCATACTACTGCCTTCCCAATCCCAGTGAAATCCCAGTGAAAAATACCAGTGAAAAGATAGCTTCTGTTTTCAGTTGGCCCCACAAAACACAAGAGATTGTTTCCCCTGAGCATCCCTTGAGTCATGAGCCCATATCTGCACCAAGCTCTACAGGGCAAAGAAGGGGTGATCAAATACTTAAATTTAAATATTAAAAGGCGCCAGGCGTGGTGGTGCATGCTTGTAATCCCAGTACTTTGGGAGGTGGCAACCGGAGCCAGCCTCAGCTCTTTCTCTCTCTCTTTCCCTGTCCCTCTCTCTCTCTACCTAGTGAGGCCCTCCGCAACTTCGTGAGACCTGGTTTCAAAATAAAGCATAAAAAAATAGGGCTGGGGGTGTAGCGCGGAGGTAGAACGCCCCTGGGTTCAATTACCAGTACCGCAAAAACAAAAAATAAATAAATAAATATTAAATTTACATATTTTCTGAACTCCAAGACAGATCTATATGTATATATATATATTTCAGACAGATTATAATCAGCACATAAACATATTCCTCTGAGAGCAAATCTTTTAAGAATTGCAAAATCAGCCACTTTGGATTAACTCTGCCATTTACTTCCTTCTTTGAAATAAAGGTTAAAAAGAAGATGTAGATGGATAAGAGAAAGGAGAAGGAGAAGAGGGAGAAGACGATGATGAAGAAGGTGGTTACTAATAAGTGAGCAATGCTTCAACATATTGCTTTTAAATACAAGAGGTAACTTCAAGGAAATTTCAAAAGACTCTTATAGGTCCCAATATCCACATGACTCACCACAGAGTCTTGGCATTGATTCTCCAAATCTCACCACTAGCACCCCTTCAAGCCAGTCTCACACAAAACCCTGTATTCACTGAGAACATATTTGTACAAAGTAAGAGGGAGGGGCTGGTACGTAGCTCAGTGATAGAGCACCTGCCTATTTATGCAGTAGGACCTGGGTTCAAACCCCAGCACCATACACATGCACACAAAAAAGATTGCCTTAGGAAGCCTACAATTTGAGTTTATATTTCTATTTTACCAAGCATTGGTGTAGCAGCATTAATTCCATATTGAAAAAGTTTGCTAGCCTGAGAAGATAGAGGCTTGCTAAAGCTAAATAGCTCACCAGTTACATCATAGGACATGGAATGAACACAAACATAGCCTTTAAGCAAAGTACATACATACCCACACACAGGTGGCAGGAAGCATACGGTCCTTTAATGTATAGCATAAGATGATGATCTATAGTTACAGAAGGCGAGTTACAGAAAGCTCAGGAGGTCCGGACCACATCATCTAGAGACAGCCGACTCTCAGGACGCCTTGTGGCTTGCAATTTAAAAATGGGTCATGGGTCAGGTAACCACGGCAATGCTTAGGGAAACACATTTACCACTACTGTATGTCTGTGAAGCACCGAATGGGCTCCTGACTATTGCAGATATAAAATAACACAAATGATGACCAGGAACCTACCTCACCTTAATATGCCTAAGAATTCTCCTCTGCGTTTCACTTTAATACTTTGTTTTCTCTCAAACCTTTTAAATGCATTGGCTTTCCTAGATTAGTTTATGGGTAATTAATGCTTATTTTTTTAAAAAGTATTTTATTGGTGCATTGCAATCATATATCACAGTGCGGTTGATGGTGATAAAAATATAACATGCACACCGCTCTTGGTATATAAATTTAGTATCTAGTTACACACTACAGTGAAAAACAATTACCTTTAGAAGGTAATGAGCACAGACTTTATGGTAATAAGATATCACTTATAAAAGGATTTCTCTAGATACAGTAGATAATTATAGCAAAAGTTTGCTTTGTTTAGCCCCGTTTAACCAGAACTCCGAGAAAGACAAACCTTATCCTCCTAAGAAATTTCAAGACTGAGGGAGGTCAACACCTTCCTGTACAGGTATCCATTTGGTCCTTCAAAACTCACTGTGGGGAGAGGAGGAGGGGATGGGGAGAGGTTGATCCCTGGGTATTAGGTGACAGTCAGATAGGAGCAAGAAGCTCTGGTGTGCTACTGTGCAGTAGAGGAACTACAGATAACAAGAATGTGACATACATTTCAACAAGCTAGAAGAAAGGATCTTAACAGTTTTCACCATAAACAAATAATAAGTGTTTGAGGAGATAAATACGTTTAACCTGACTTAAACATTATGCAATATAGACCCGACCTATATCAAAACATTACATGGTACTCCATTATTAGGTATACTTTTATGTCTTTATTAACAGTTAAAAATAAATTCTAAAAAACTTACTGTGAATTGCTTAGGAATGAATTTCTTTTAGGTGTTTTCAGAGGCAGATCAATTAGCTAAACTGGAAAAAAGCATACAAACCTTTTAAAATCACAAAACAAAACAAAAAAACTTAAAAGGATTAAATAGTAAAACCAAACTGGTTGTTTTGTTAGCATATAATTATAGTCCTAGAGGCTAGAAACTTCTCAATAGAGAGGTCAGAAGTCTCAATAATCTCATATTCAATGCATAGCAAAACAAACCATATTTCCATCCAAGTTAAATAGTTTGTGCAAGTCCTATAGCACCACCATAATTGTAAGGAACTTTCTCAACCCTCTGCAGGCTGAGATGAAAATACAACCTGTGCCCAAGAGGAACCGTGATGGTATCGCAGTTATACTGCTGAGTACCTCCTGTGTTTTGCTGAAAAGTATTATCTAATAGGTGAAATATTAAGATAACAAGAAGACTACAGAAATGTAATCAATGCCAGTATGATGTAATCCGCTTCCCTGAACCTTTGGACATACCTTGGACATACATTAAAACGCTACCAATGCCCATATGAAATAGTAGACTCTCTCAGTAAACTTCATGGCCTTCCTCATAAGAGAGAAATAATTATTTTAATGATTTAAATATACCCTGGGACAAACAGCATAAATATTTTAGGAGTTCTTCCAGATCAAGTAGGTTGAGCAAGTTCTAAGTAGAATGAACTCAGATAAGGATCAACAGGGAAGTGGTGTCTCCATCATGTTTTGGTGAGGGAGCGAACGCAGAGAAAAGATGCCATGATGTGGCTGCCTTCTCTGTTTCTCATACTCTTGCTCTCATGTTGGTTCACCAAATATATTTTCAATACAGTCTATAAAACAATAATATGTTTTTTTCTTTTAAAAAGCCTTTCAGTGACGTTCTTATTTGGGAAAGTGTTCAAAGAGAGACAGGATTCTTGCTGCATCCCCACATCCCTGACTTTGCAGACATTGTGGAACAAAGCCAAAAATCTTATTTATTTCTACTGCCTAAGTGTTGCAAAAAGACCACCTCATATTAGATCATCTATTTCTAAATAACCAAAAATGAACAGTATGAGGTATTCTGAATCAAAATGCTGATTCTTTCAAAAGGACATGCATGGCTGGGACATTTCCAAATTTCCCGGTAGGACATAGTTTCACACTGTGAACAGTGTACGAGAAATTTTACCCAATGGAGTGCATCTGATAATCTAATGACAGGAGGAGAAACAAGAGAAATAAAGCAAGAGTTAAGAGAAATGTCACTTTTAATTAGGAAGCCATTAAATCCCTTGCACTGATTAAAAAATAAGTAGACAAATAGAATAAAAGTGCTGGTCTATGTCCACTCCCCAGAGAGCTGAAACAATTACCACTGGATTAATTTGGTTCCTAAGCAAGACACACAATCCACACTTCAGTTGCATTTAATTGATTTGGGGGAAAGAAGAATAACCATCCTATTAACAAAATGATAAAATTGTTTCACTATTTGACAAGGAGTAAATCGGCATTATTGATCTGAGCACTGTGTCCCTCAGCCTTCCCCCACATTTGGTTGACCTGGTGTAACCATGGCGGGTACAATAACAATGAGTATTGTGCTATCTGAAATGGAGGTCCTGCAAGGTGATCCTGTTCCTTTCCTGCTGTGAAAAACAGAGTATCTGTAGAAGAGAATGGAAAATAAAACGCACAGGGCCCCGGCCACCTCCATTCTGCTTATTCAAGTTTCACATCACATTACTGTGATTAGTAGCATATGAGGACAGTCATTTTCTTTTCTCTTTTTTTTTTTTTTTGTAATACTCAGAGCTTCTGTGTCTTATTACTGGGAAAAAGGGTGAAAGGCAAACATATAATATGGTAATTTAGTCTTCAGAATAGTGATACGAAGACGTGATCCTAAACATATTGTCGCCAAACTGGGAACATTTATGGAATGACAACAAAACAGAATCAAACTGCAAGGGAGGCCAAGGAGAATGGTAATGAGTGCAGAGAATGATAATGAGGGGCTATTCAGCAGAGGCACAAAGGAAAGAGGCTGCATCTACAAACTAAGGTCCATGACGGCATGGGAGAGCACCTTCTGCTCTGCTCACCCTGGAACTCGCTGCCTGGAGTTGCCCGCATACAAAGCACCTAAAATAAAAAAATCAGCACCTAAAATAAAAAAATAAAATAAAATAAATCAGCACCTGCAACTCAGGTGTTTGCCCCTAAAATTTTCATTTGTGGTGCATGCTTGAAACCACTGGTTGTTTCATTCTGCATGTCATATATTAATAGGATGCCATGGTTCCTTTTTAACAATCACATAAAATTGTTCTTTTTTTTTTTAACAGTCACATAGATCTTTAGTTGTATCGGAGAGCTTCAGTTTCCATGGAGATGACTACATATCTCTTTCAATACTCTTCTCCCCGGGACTCCTCCAAATGAGCTTTTATAAGCAACATCAGTGCTTCTCAAACCATCTGTGGTCAAGGATCATTTTTTTTCTTCTTCTTCTTTCTAGATCAGACATTGCAATATGTGGTCTTCTGCATGTCACTATCGCCAGGCTCAAAACACACATGACTCATCATACAAACTGGCCCATGTGCTCCATTCAATGACTTGGGTCAATTAATCATGTGCTTGGGTGTTGTAGCAATGTCACATTGCTATGAAAGTTCCTAAAAAAATCTTGCCTCAATTTTTGTATTTTCCTCATTAGGGACCATTAACAAAGAGTTTGCTGATTAGCTAGAATCTACTAATCATATTTTGATTTGCCCTGTGTTACATGACCTATATTTTATCCAGATTGCAAAAAAAAATTGCAAACGAATTTAAAACAAACTACCCTCATGCATAATCTTTAGAATGTGCTGAAAACTTATTTGACTTTTTGAAAATGAGAAACTAGACCAAAGCTTTATTTTCTTTCCTTAAATGATTAAGGTCTAGACACTTAAAAAGAGTTCAAGAGAACAAATAAGTTGTTTCTTAAAATACTCTTCCCAAGTGGTTACTTGGCTGGTAGACAGAACTGGTGCATTGTATTGCAGTAAGCTGTCACTGTCAGCAAGGAGCCAGGAGTCTCAATTTTATATACCTGTAGGTCCTTTTTTTGTTTTCCAAGTAATATAACTTGGTAACAATTTCATATCTAAAAGTAAAAATTCATTTTAAAATAATTTTTAGTAATATGACTAACAATTCACACAACTCTAATATAAATATATAAATAACAAGGCCAATATCAAACAGCAAGTCCCAAAACATGGAATAGAACTGGTACATCCTTATTTATAGAAGAAAATGGTTAAAGAAATTGTCAAATTTCTATGGCTAATGATGTTAAATGGAACTGGAAGCTGTACTAAAAATAGCACCATGTTATAAGGTAGGAAAGAGAATTAGTAACACAATTACCATCAAACCTTCTTCCTTGAACCCTACCTTTATTTATTTTTTTTTTACATTTTATGTTCATTTATTGGTGCATTGTAAATTGTAATTATACATTTTGATATATGTCAGGGTATGAACCCTACCTTTAAAATAGAAAAGCCAGAACTTTGATTATTATACTTGAGAGAGGGTCAGAACTTAGTGATTAAAGAAATATTTTAAATAAAAATAGAAAGAAGAGAAAACAAGGGGGAAGGTATTTCAGCAAAATCTGAAGGAAGAAACTAAAGAAGGTAGTATGGTATGGTATTCTATACTATCTGTTCAAGATGCACATTTATGAATTTATTTATTTAATTGTTTGTTTGTTTCTTGGTACTAGGAATTGAACCCAGGGTCATTCTACCTCCAAGCTACACCCTCAGCCCTACTTTTTATTCTTTCTTTTGAAACAGGGTCTCACTAAATTGTGGAGGGCCTTGCTAAGTAGCTGAGGCTGGCTGCAAACCTATAATCCTCCTGTCTCAGCCTCCCAACTACTGGGATTACAAGCATGCGTTACCACACCAGGCATCAAGATGCACTTTTAAAAGTAAGAAAGTGAAACAGGCACTCATCTGAAAATAAACTTTTTCTTTTTACATTAGTGTCGTATGTAATCTGTACAAAGTACTTAGTAAACTAATAAGATAGTGTATGTTCTAGGTTTTTAATTTCTCAATGAATGTAACTCAAAGTCATTGCATCTGAGTTTTACTGGTCATCTAGCACAATATTAATTGTACAACCATTGAACAACTATTGGTTAAATACCTATTATGCACCAGATATTGGAAGCAAAGAAGAAAAAGAAAGATAATTCACATTTGTAACACTAAGAGAGGCAGGAAAAGATAATCAAAATGGCATTTTTTAAAAGGCTGAAATTATTTTCATACCTGTGCTTTCACTGGGTTATATTTTAAATTCATAACATTTCAAATTTAGCTAAATCAAAATTGCTCAAAATTAATTCAGAGAGAACAATGAATTTACTTTAAATGTATGGAAAAGTAATATATTCCACCAGGAGACAACAAATCATATCTAGTAAAAAAAATACCATGAAAATTTCTAATAGAAATTAAATTACTCTATTTAATTTTCCAAAGTTATCATAAGTGGTAATGTTTGAATTTTTTCCAATTGTTTCTTGTTAACATAGAGAAATATAATAGACTTTCGTTTATATTAACTTTGAATCTTATTGCCACTCTAAGTTCATTTGGAGATTCCTTATGATTTTCTTTGTACATGACTTTTTACAAATAAAGATTATTCAATCCTTTCAAATCTGCATGTCTTTTGTTTTTCTTGCATTGTAGCAATGTCTAGGACTTCTAGCACAATCCTAAACAGAAGAACAAATACGCTTAGCAGCTCAGTCACTGGGGAAAGCCTTTCAATCTTTCAAAACTGAGTTATCATAGAACAGGAGATTGCTGTTAAATAAGTAAGGCACAGAAAGACAAGTACTGCAGGATCTCACTGACATGCAGAATCTAAAAAAGTTGATCTGCCGGGCGTGGTGGCGCACGCTTTTAATCCCAGTACTTTGGGAGGCGGAGACCTGAGGATCCGGGTTCGCAGCCAGCCTCAGCTCACTCTCTCTCTCTCTCTCTCTTTCTCTCTACCTAGTGAGTCCCTCCGCAACTTCGTGAGACCCGGTTTCAAAATAAAGTATAAAAAATAGGGCCGGGGGTGTAGCACGGAGGTAGAACGCCCCTGGGTTCAATCCCCAGTACTGCAAATAAATAAATAAATAAATAAAAATAAATAAATAAAAAAGTTGATCTCATGGAAGTTGAGAGTAGAATGATGTTTACCAGAGGCCAAGTAGAGTAAAAAGAAGAAAGAGATAAGGAAAGGTTGATCTAAGGACACAAAGTAACAGATATGAACATGACTATGGCTATCAATAAAGTCCTGTACATGTCAAAAGCTAGAAGGAAGGACTTTGAAAGTTTTTATCTTAAATAAACGATAAATGTTTAAGTTTACAGAAAAAATGAACAGATAGTAAGAAAAGTTCCATATACTCTCTCTCTCTCCTGCACACCATTTTTTCTATTATTAATATCCTGCATTAGCTGGGCATGGTGGCCCACACCAGTAATCCCAGTACTTGGGAGGCTGATAGGAGAATCAAGGCCAACCTTAGCAACTTAATGAGACATTGTTTCAAAATAAAAAATAAAAGGGACTGGGGGTGTAGCCCGGAGGTAAAATGTTCCTAGGTTCAATTCCCAGTACCAAAATAAATGAATAAATAAATAAATATTAAAATAAAATCTTGCATTATATGGAACCCTTGTTACAATTGATGAACCAGTACTGATGTATGATTATTGACTAGTCCACAGCTTTTATTAGGGCTCGCGCTTTTCATCATGCAGGCCTATGTGCAGAGTTCTGACAGATGTGTGACATAGTGTATCCATCATTAGGGTATCATACTGAATAGTTTCACTGCAATAAAAATCCTGTGTTCATTCCTTCCTCCCTCCTTCCCTTTCTCTGATCCCCTGATAACCACTGACCTTTTTACTTTCTCTATAGTTTTACCTTTTTCAAAATGTCCTATAGTTACAATTATACAGTATGTAGGTTTTTCAGACTAATTCTCACTAATCCCCAGCTAAGTAAATTCATTGTCCTCCAAAGTTCTGGGTGAAGAAGACTGGGAGTCATACTTATCTATTCCTCTCCCTCATCACCCACATACAATGTATTTACAATTCTACCTAGGACACCTCCAAAACACACAATGAATCTACTTATACCATTTCCCATCATGGTCAACGCCACTGGAACTTCTCATTTGTGGTAATGCAGCATCGTTCCTATTATCTTGGAAGTCTCCCTAATTTAGACACGGTGCTGTCTCCAATAAACTCTACCATATTTCCGGGGAAATTTTTTAAAAGTGAAAAACAGATTTCACCCTTTTTCTGTTCACAATACTTAAATGCCCCCCTTGCATGTAAGATAAAATGTGAAATCATCAAACTCCTGCATGACACAGCTTGTCTCGTCCTCTCAAATCTCACCTCCCACCCACTTTTCTTTCCACCTGAGCACTTCAGTTCTGCTATTACTCTTTTTATTTCTTTCAAGGTCAATTTTTTTTCAGACAGTGCTGATTGTTCTGTGTGGAGTATTCTTTCCTACTCCAATAAAGATGACTTCAGAGGAGACTAAAATGAATTCCCCAAATTAAATTGGCCTATACTGGTATCTTCTCTAACTACACTATGTACTATATTCCATCATAAAACTTACCGGCCAGGCGTGGTGGCGCACGCTTGTAATCCCAGTACTTGGGAGGCGGAGACCAGAGGATCCGGGTTGGCGGCCAGCCTCAGCTACTTAGTGAGGCCCTCCGCAACTTCGTGAGACCGGTTTCAAAATAAAGTATAAAAAAATAGGGCCGGGGGTGTAGCTCCGAGGTAGAATGCCCCTGGGTTCAACCCCTGGTACCGCAAAACAAAACAAAATAAAACTTACCACATTTTTCAAATTTCTGATTAACTGATTCTAAGTCTATAGCCATCTGATACACACTTAAATAATTCAAAGAAAATATCTTCTTTCCAGCTTTGTTACTTTTGCTGCATTTTCTTTTTTTTCAGAAACCACCCCCTTTTATAAAACCTCTTCTCTATACATCCTTCCAGAGATACTCGACATGTATGCACACGTATGTATATGTGTGTGCGTGCGTGCATGTGTGTGTATTAAAATTGGTCTTTCAACCTATCCTTGAAATTGCACCAGGTTGTAGCCAAGTTTGCTTTGCTCAATGTTGTATCCTGGAATAAAGGTAGCACTTCATAAATAATAGTCATGTGTGTTCATGTAGCCTTCTGGAATAGATGTTGAAGCAGACATAAGAATAAGTAATAGTTAACCAAATGAGAATAGGGAAAGAAGGAGTACATTGCAATCAGAGGAAACATTAGCTAATACACAAAGACTGCCAGTGAGTGTTTGGAGAATAGCAAACACTGATTTGTCTAGAGCCAAGGTTACTGGGGGTAACGATAAGAGAAAAGCTGACAGGTGAGAAGCAGAGAGGCCCCGGATGACTCAGGATTGAATGGCAGTGGAATTATGCTAAAATTGAGTTCAGATGGTCCCAATTAATAGGTTATCCACTCATCATGATGCTTGGTGTCTGACATCAGACACACAATAAAATTCCAACCGAAAATGGGAAATAATAAAGAAAATTAGGCCAGCGAGAATTTGTCAAGATTGAAAAAAATAATAATAAAAGAAAATTGCATCCTCCTGTGAAATAGCATGCTAACATTTACAAATCCAATATTCCCGGTGATGTTGTATAGCAGAAATGACACCCTACAATTACCTGTGAACCATGCCAATATGGTTGACAGGAAGAAATGGGATAGAATTAATTTGCTTATCCATGGAAATTAACTGGAAGAAAATGGTGAAAATTACACAGATAGCCAACTCAAAATTCATTTCATGTGGAAACTCAATGATGAGGAGAAAGGCTGAAAAGATTAATTTCCTCTCCTTTCAACTTCTGGTTGACAAAGGAGATATATTCATGATCAAAGGCCAAAGAACCAGTGTCAGCCACCCAGTTGGAGGAGTGGTCTTATCAGCGATTTCAGATTATAATTCTTGGTGAATTGCTTCTCACACTCATTTACTAAGTTTTAGCAGGGCAACATTTTTTTGTTGTTGGTTTCCAGCATTCTTGAATTCCAGCAGCGTACTCACTGTCAGTCCTCCAGGATTCTGTGATGCTGTAATTGGGACAAATGTCATGATTCCCTCCCTCTCCAATTCCCAGTGAACTTTTTAAAGTGGAAATCTGATCATCCACCCTTCAATGGCTCCTTGTATTGGCCTGGGGATGTAGTTCTCTCTCTTTCTCTCAGGCTGGGCTGATTTTTAAATTCTGAGATCTCTGCTCTTTTCTCCAGTCTCTCTACTTGTTTCCCCTTCATTTCTGCTCCAGCCATCATGCTCTACATCCAGGAGATCTATACCCAGCCTGTTTCCTCTGCTAGCTGTCATGTGTCTCCCATGTTCTTCCGGGAAATAATACCTTCTCATCCTTCAGGATTCGTCTTAGACAGAGATCTTCCCTGAGCACCCAATGTCTAGTCAGGTGTTCCTCCTCTGTGTTGCCAATGCCAACGTATTCATCAACGTCTGTTCCTCCGTCTCTTCTGATCTATCATTGTTCCACTGAGAGCTCCCGAGGGTAGGCATCCTGCCTTACTTATCTTCGTAGCCAGAGAAGTCAGACAAATTCCAGATGGACAGCAGGCTTCTTATTTTTAGTTAAATAACAGAAAAGTAATTCTAGCTGCGACTATAAAGTGAGCACTTATTTTGTGCCAGTACTTTGCCAAATATTTTATTTTATTTTCAAAGGTTTTTATCTTAAATAAACGATAAGTGTTTAAGTTTATCGTTTCAAAGAGGCATTATGAAATAAATAGTTATATCTCATTTCTTTAGAATACAAAACTTGGGTTCAGAGAATTTAAAATTTTTCTCAGCATCAGGTAACTAACAATGGTTGAAACTGGACCCAACCCATGTCTCTCAGTCACAGAATTCTATTCTTAAATAAACTGTTATATAACTCCTTTCAACAGAGCTGCATAAAATAAGTATAAAGAAATTTACCTTGATTCCACTGAGACAACTGAGAATCAGGGGGGTCTAAAGGCTTGAGAAATATGTCAAGGGCCAGCCTAGATGTGCGATTTTGACTATGTGAGAGGCACCGAAGACATTCCATGAGAAATCCTATATGCTATTTATGTTGTTACCTCTTTCTTAGCAGTATACAAATAATATAGGATTCATTCTATTGGCAATTTTCTGAACTTTTGACATTGACATATTTTTAGCCCCATAGCTCCATATATTTTCAAGAAGTGTAATAGGGAGATGCATTCCTTATTTTTTAATCTCTTGTGATCTAGATATCCAGATCAAAATTAGTGGATTGAGAGTTTAAATCCTTGACAATTAATTTGCTCAAAATATTGTAAATGGATGAAGAAATGCATGAATTAATAAATAGATAAAATAACTTTTATTTTAGAAGATGACCAGATCTACTTTCACAAATAAAAATTTCCATTATCACAGTATATATATATATATATATATATATATATATATATGTTTATATATATTTGCCTATTTAATTCATTTATTTTTCTCTAGACTTATTATTTTCTATTACTTTCTACTTTCATTCTAATTACCACTGTGGCTTTGTTCTATTTTTATAGTCTTCTATATTAATTGTTAAACCTTCTAACCACGCATTTCACAATATTGACTTGAGGCTTAGAAGTCATTTCTATTCTATGAATCTAGGCCTATTTAATTTTTAAATTAACCAATTAGAAGGAAAACTCATGTCATTTTGAAAATATTGAATTATGGAAGAGAATGTGTAAAAGTAAAATTTGAGGGTCAGTGTGTAAACCACATCCTAAAAATCTATTTAAAGTTTAGAGGAAAGATGTCCTAAAGCCAGAGAGAGCTGTTTTCCATGCTTGATTCTTCAAAGAACAAGCTTTCCGGAAGTAGAAAATAAGTTTGTTGAAGTCTACACTCACAAATAAATATGAATCACTTTCAACCTTTCCTTCAAGAAGCTGAAAACCCAAACTGTCTTAAACTGTGTTAAGTTCTCATAATTCTTCTAATTCCTTTAGTTTTTCCCTTTCTCTTTCACTTCCCTGGAACTTCCCTTTGACCTCTCATAAGACCCATTGGAGTAATATAGAAAAAAGATGACAGCTTTCAAATCTGTTTCAGGACACACAGTTTGAATCCTGTGAGTGAATTTATGGGGCCAAAGGCAGATGACTCATCAAAATGATTCTCCAGAATCAGTAACCATAACAAAAATAATATCAATCATAATATCTATCATTTGTTGACTTCTTTCTGTGAATCGATTACTGTTTTTAGGGACGTTATCACATTCAATTCTCTCATGCCCATAAGTCATAGGAAATCATGTTCATTTGCAAGATGAGGAAGCCAAATTATCTTGTAGAACCAACAAAGAGCAGGGGTGGGTTTGTATCTGTAACTGCCTTATCAGACTCCAAATCAGCTTTCCACTAAGGTTAAACTGGTTAGTTTCCTACCTGGTATCCTCAGGAGGATTATATTGAATTTTCCTTTCATTTTGTAAATGTCTTATATGGCTCTACAAATAAAAAATCGCAATGCCAAAATCCTAATGAAGCATACATTAAAAATCTTTGAACAAAATGTATAAAAGGAATTGGTCCTGTTTTGGCATCAGCTGTTACTTATATGATCATTGAAGTCCTCTTCTATGAGAATAGCTTCTAACATTTTTACAGTCCTTAACTCTCCAGATCTTCACCCAAACATTTTATTTTCTAGAACGTTTTCAGATAAAGAAAAATGATAATAATCTTAGTATTGAAAGAATGACCAATAAACCTTATATACATTAATTAGCCAAACCGGATATTAATTGTCCTGGAAGTCACTATGTTCTATGTACAGTGCTAATTCCTGAAATGTTGTTCTCTAAAGTTTCATCATAAAATAAAATTCTATGACACTAATAAAATTGGGATATATTTGGAGGGCAAAGAGTTTTATAATGTTTTGAAGTCTACAAAGCATGTTCAGAAGCAGTGGCCCTCTATAGATCACTTAAAAAAGATTATTGTTGCAATTTTTTGAGTCAGAGTGTTGAGTTGGGAGAGATCATATGACTTACACAATGTGAATATATAACTAAATCATGTTCTATTAAAGGTTTTCTTTCTTCTAGTACATTTAGTTGTTCTTACATCATTTAAATAACTTAAAATTTTCTCTTTTCAATATTTTGAAGTAGTGAAATAGATGTTTCTGGGGAAAAAGTCTGCTTTTTCTAGAACCTTCTGTATTCTTTAGATTTCCTGTAACTTATTCCACACAATGAAATAGTTTGGATAGATTGATATTTGTCCTTATAAGTTGTGCCAGCATAACTAGCTGAGCCAGATAGTTCAAAAAAGAAAACAAAGCCTGTCTTTGTCTACTTATGCAAATCGCCCTCACATTCTTCATCTGTTAGGGTGAGGATTCTGAACCACTTGAGAAGAGATACTAGAGACAGTGTTGACAATAGGAGACAGTGAGTGGGAAAACATGGCTTGAACGGATGGCCAAAGTACAATTCCTGTTTATCAATGCGCTCATTATTATTAATGTAATGCACCCAGTTTTTCCCACCTCCCCGTGCCCTGCCCTTTGGGAGTGCCCTCCCACACTTGAGCCCGAGCTTAGGCCTGCTTTGGTCACAGACACAGAACCAAACAATGGGAGCCAAGGCGTGACAACAATCCTACCACAGTTCTACTTGTCATTTTTGCAGTCCTTGCCACGATCATGACATTCTTTGGCCAGCTTGGTGCAGAAACGTGAGATATACAAGAAGAACGAGTCACTCAGCCAAGCAACCCTAGATTTGTCAGCCCCATCCAATATTACAATTGATCATGGAGGTATGAAGGAGTCCAACTGTGAGACTAGCCAACACTTTCCCAGTTAGTAAGTGGTTGCTAGTGTGTGTGTGTGTATGTATGTGTGTGTGTGTGTGTGTGTGTGTGTGTGTGTGTATGTTACTGGGGATTGAATTCAGGGTCATTCTACCTCTAAGCTATACCCTTAACCTTATTTTTTCATCTTGAAATGGTGTTTCACTAAGTTGCTGAGGGCCTTGCTAAATCACTGAGGCTGGCCTGGAACCTATGCTCTTCCTGTCTCAATCTTCCAAGTACTGGGATTATAGGCATGCACTACCATACCCAGCTAAGTGGGGTATTTTAAGAAATACTAATAAGAAGTGATTGTTGTTTAAGATGCTTCAATTTGAAGGTAGTTTGTTACGCAGCGATAGCTAACTGATACACTATGCTTTCCACTGAATTAAGCCTCCCTCTCCTGGCCAGAGAAGCTAGAGGGCTTCATAATGGAAGTCATCTTCCCCTATACTCTTACTTAAAGGGAAGGGAATTTTCAGAAAAGTTTAACATGATGAAGGAAGAAGGAAGAGATAATAGAATTCTTATAGATCATAGATAAGAAATCATAATGAGATAGTCACAGGTAAGTCAGGGCATATGTAGATATTAGCCGTTAGTGCACTAACCCCACCAAATAAATAAATGTAACTTAATGGATGCCACACATCCAACTAAATTCCCAAGAAGAAAGATCATGTTACATGGGGAAATGTCAGAGATAATAGAGAGAAAGTTGTAGCTTCTTGGCCAAGATTGTCTTTCTTTCTTTTTTTAATCTATGTATGGGTAATGATGCTTAATATAAAATATTGTCTTTCTTGAGAATACAAAAATTAAAGAATACAAGAAACTTCTACTTTATGAACTATCATCAATATGGAGGAAAGTGAGAATGTGCTACTTCTCCATTATTAACAACAGTAAGATATCAATTTATTGAGCACTTTCTACCTGCAAAGTACTATGCTAGAAGTCCAGCAACCTGGTATTTTCTCATAGAAGTCCAATCAAATTAGGGATCACAGTGACATGAATTAGGAATTATAATCTAACATAATTATGTGTCCTCCTTATAATTAGTATTTTTATAAGTATTCTTCTTATTAGTATTTCTTTTTTTTTTTGGCGGTACCGGGGATTGAACCCAGAGGCATTCTACCTCTGGGCTACACCCCCAGCCCTATTTTTTATTCTTTATTTTGAAACAGGGTCTCACTAAGTTGTGGAGGGCCTCACTAAGTAGCTGAAGCTGGCCGCGAACCCGGATTCTCTGGTCTCAGCCTCCCAAGTACTGGGATTACATTCTTATTAGTATTTCTTAATATAGCAGCTACTTAATAACTAATTATTTCTGCTGATCTGGGAATATGTTGGCTAATCTCAGCTGAGCTCCTTTATATATCTGTGGTCAATCAAAGGATTGGTTGGTGCTGACAAGTCTCAAATCATTTGGCTGACTAACTCATTCTCCTCGTTGTTTGTCTTTCATTCCTGAAATTATAATCTATATAATAACATAAGAATAACACAATCTCAACAAGTATTTAAAAACTGATCCCCTTTCCATATAATGTTGACTGTGGGCCTATTATATATTGCCTTTATGCTATTGAGGTAGGTTCCTTCTATTTTAGTTCTTTGCAGTGTTTTTAGCATGAATAGCTGTTGGAGTTTGTCAAATGCTCTCTCAGCATCTATTGAAATGATCGTGCGATTTTTGTCCTCAGTTCTGTTTATGTGGTGAATTACATGGATTGTTTTTCATATGTTGAACCAGCCTTGCATTCCTGGGATGAGCCCGACTTGGTTGTGGTTCGTAATTTTCTTGATGTGGTTTTGAATGACGTACATACACAAACTCATCTAAGACAATCACTGTGCTGAGCACGGGAAGGTGGGGAGGGGTAGGGAGTGGGGTGGGAACTGGGGGAGGGCTCAATGAGTGCTGTGTGCATGTATGCCTCTATCACCCTGAAGTGCATTTAAGATGTATGATTACAATGCACCAATAAAAAAGAAAAAAAAGATAAGAGATTCAAATTAGGGATTAAAACTGGACCACAGAAACTGGGTCCCCAGGATCCCAATCAGACCAATCACAAGGGGACAAGTTGGGGAGCCACAAGATAGGATAAAAGCTCTTCTCCCAGGAGCTTCAACAGCTACACTCTTTCAGGGCTCTTCCCCTCTCTATGGGGGAACTTTTCTGTCTCTCTAGTCCTTATTTTCCTTGGCTTAAAATAAACTTTCAGATCCCTAAAAAAAAAAAAAAATGATCCATGGCCACTAAGCAAGTAGATGTAAGAACCTGATTGAATTGCAAGTTCTTTTTTTTTTTTGCAGTACTGGGGATTGAACCCAGGGGTATTCTACCTCTGAGCTACACCCCCAGCCCTATTTTTTATTCTTTATTTTGAAACAGGGTCTCTCTAAGTTGCAGCAGGCCTCACTAAGTAGCTGAGGCTGGCCGCGAACCTGGATCCTCTGGTCTCAGCCTCCCAAGTACTGGGATTACAAGTGTGCGCCACCATGCCCGGATGAATTGCAAGTTCTTTATGTCAAAATGGAGCCTCCTGCCTTTTATTCAAAGGTCCATGTACTCAAGGATATTATAATGTTCTCGGTGTGTGTGTGTGTGTGTGTGTGTGTGTGTGTGTGTGTGTATTCCT
>PVJS01004058.1:0-71447 GCA_004027185.1 Glis glis
CCTTCCTTCCTTCCTTCCTTCCTCCCTCCCTCCCTCCCTCCCTCCCTCCCTCCCTCTCTGGATTGAACCCAGGAGCTACCTCAAAGCTACACCCCCAGCCCTATATTATTTTTTATTTGGAGACAGGGTCTTGCTAAGTTGCTGAGGCTGGCCTCAAACCTGTGATCCTCCTGTCTCAGCCTCCCAAGTACTGGGATTACAGGCCTGTGCGCCACGCCCTGTTCATTGGCATTTTCTGTACTGCTGCCCAGCCTTCCGAGGATGACTGGGTTAGTGGTACTAGGCTCCCTCAAGCTGTTCCTGTGTGTGTCTTAATTGTTTACTGCTGGGTGTCCATCTCTTCAGGTATCTTGCATCTAGCTTTTGTGCTAAGCATAAAGTCCCGGAGTCCATTCCTTGCCCGAAGGCAATGCACATGCCTGTGTTTTCATTTTACTTCCCAGAGGGTTGTCCGGAGGGCGCCCACCTCCTCCTCCTCCTTGTGGAGCAGGTGTGCACGTCTCACCGGCTCCACGCGGCCTGCCTGGTGCTAGGGGTTCATTCTGCGAGTCTTGCTAGCTCGTGCGAGTACATCATCGCAGTTTGGGGCTTTCAGTGGGAAAGACTTACAAAGACGCTTAGGGCGGGGGCATTCCCCAGCGCCCTCTTGGACCTTCCGGCCGTGGCCCCAGGCAGTGGTTGGAAGAGTTTTGTGGCCGATCCTAGTGAGCCTTCTGATCTGTCTGGAGGGGATGTCCCTTGCAGATCCTGTAGAGCCTTGTGACGGCAGCATGCATCTGGGCGAGGGTTCAGGGTGTGGTTTTGCCTAGTTGCAGTGGGCACAGTGGACAGTGGGTCCTGGTTGTGTCCCCCCACCTCCATTTGTCCTGATAGTTATGGACAGGCATCCCCAGGAGCCAGCACTCCGAAGGCTCACCCGCCCTCACGGCGGCCAGCCTCTGGCCTCCTCGACAACCTCCGGGGATCAGCAGGTTCTCCGGCTGCTGGTCTCCCAGGTCCTTTTGCTTCTAGAGGTTACATCAGTGGTAAAGGCCTCTGTCCCCAATAGATGTGCAGACAAAAGGGGGAAAGGCCAGGAAGCTCTTAGAGAGTTAGTTACCCCACTGTCTGGGAATAAAATTGTTTTGTTTCGAAAGCACTAGGTGAATCCCAGGCTTCCGGGCTACGCGGCGTCTCTCCTGGTGCTGCTGTGCACTGGACAGAGGCTGGCGTGGGACGCTGAATGTGGAGGGGAGACTCAGGATCGTGCTCACCTTTGCAGCAGCTCCCCAGGAGGGGCACGTGGAGGGGCACATGGCCGCGAATGCAGGGCTTCTTTGGAACTTTGAAGTTCGCTACAGATTTCTCCACATTATCTTTGGTGGTGGTGGTTTAGTGCTGAGGATTGAGCCCAGGCCTCCTGGGTATGATGTATGCACTCTACCCTGAGCTACAACCCCCGCCCATGTCTTTTCATATGTTTGTTAAGGAGCAGTTATCCTAGTGGCTTTGGGGAGATGGAAGAAACTGGAAGCTCTCCTGATGTGACATCTAACAGTTCAGTGTTCCCAAGACCAGAAATATCTCAATTGGGAAGGTCATTGGGAATTTGCCGTATCCGTCCACTGGGGCCCCGGAGATAAGGTATCTCGTATGTCCATCTGAGCGTAACCCTGTTTCCCTGTCTTTGAATAGGAAGCCAGAAACTGAGCAGCACACTGTTGAGACGTAGCTTATCCCTCCCATTATGCTATCTCTTAAGACGGTCCCTGGTATCGGAGCCTGCACACACACATGGTTCTTCTCCATCCTCTGATCTTCCTCTGGGAGAAAACTGATTATCTAATCAAAAGAGTGGGATGGCAGAGCCCGGGATTTGGGGCTCTGTTGTAGTGGAGGTCTGGAATGAGCAGAACGATGACTCGCCTGGCCAAAGTCGGGCTGCTGTGTGGCAAAGCAGCCTCCCCATTCTGGAGATGGGGGACCCTCGTGAGCCACACCCGGTCAGCCCTGCAGACTTGCAGATGTCATAGGATGCTTGGAGCTGCTTCCGCCACAGGTGGTTGGGAAGGCAGGAGGAGAGTCTGGGAGAAGAGTCTGGAAGAAGAGTTAGATTTCTTTCTGATTAGATAATACTGAGGGAGAGTGGGAAGCAAGGAAGAGAACAGGCTGCCAAGCCAGTGTCCTTCCTCTCTCCCCATCATGCGGCGTGCTCACGGATGTGTGTCTGTCCGTGGGGAGTTCTGAACGCGCTGTTGATGTTTATCCCTTGGATGTAGTGGTGCTTACACATTCGTTTCCAAGGAGTCTACACCCCGAAGCCACAGAGGAGCCTCCTGTGTGTCCAAGAGTAGCTCATCACCGTTCTCTGCTCTGGAATAAACAGTCCACTTGCAGAATCTTAATCCCTGGAATTGGAGCTCGGCGCTCAGCCGTCATCTCTCTGCGTGGAGGGAATCATTCAGATGTCCACATTGAGTAGTATGAGGAAGGGCGGAGTCCGACCCGCAGGCTTCTGCAGGGGATTCGCTAAAGGGCTGTGGGACGTGAGATTTATATGTGGCAGAGCAGAGGGCTGTTGTCTGGTTCTGCCAGGTGCCATCAACTCCACTGGGACCCATGATCTTCTATAGAGAAACCTCTTATCAGCTTGGCGTCTTCCAAAGGTGACTTGCTTAGAACACTTTTGAGTGTAATGGGGCAGCAACCATAAAGGTAGAAGACCCCTAAGCTTAGACCCATGTCCCACCATAAAGCAAGCAAAGAATTAAGTGGAAAAATAATGAACTGTGCATAACGTAAAAGGGCTGCCATAACTGATTCAAAGTTGCTCAAGATATCGACTTAGCCAATGTAGAGGAGACTGGGTGATGGAATCCATGAGAAGTGAATCCGCCATCTCTGTTTATTAGGGTATCGTTGTTAGATAGCAACAGATAAACCCCGATCCCAGGGACTTCACCAAAAAGATGTGTATTGCCCCTTCACCAGAGATGTCCCTGTGCAGAGGGGGCTCCTCCCGTGTTTGGGCTCAATCATCCACAGCAAATGGAGAAAGGTCTGAGGGTTGCAAGAGCCCTGTGCCTCGGGGGTTTCGTGAGCAGGCGTGGATGGGGTGCGCGCATGTCCATCCATGTTCCATTGGCCAGAACTCAGTCAAGTGACCACACTCCCTCCCAGGTCCACGTGAGTGTCTAGGGGCTGAGGCAGCTGGTGCAGGAGCAGCTCAGCTGTCTGCTGTGTGTCCTGACCCATGTCCAGTCTAGAGGGGCCGGGCTCCCAGGTAGCAGTGGAAAGTCAGGAGACCTAAGGATGAGTGTTGCCCAGTAACACAAAGGGCAGCCATTTACTTCCGAAGGTACCAGTCTGGTCACAACTCATGCAAATGAATTTCATAATTATCATCTGGATAATTGGGCACCGTCTGCCCTGCCATCAAGCTATTTAATGATCTGCTGAGCCGTTTACCTGAGGCCCCCGAGTGACGTGAGTGTCTGAGGTCCCAGAAGCCTTTGAACTCGACACAGAGTTTCAGTGCAGGAATCACATCAGCCTAATCACAAGATCCTAGTATTCGCAGCGTAGGTTTTTGGGTTGTGTGTGGACTTCCATTATGGTTCTACTCTATCTCATCGTTATTTTATTTCATTTGCGGTGTTGGGATGGAACCCAGGGCCTTGTGCGTGCTAGGCAGGAGCTCTACCACTGAGCTGCACTCCTGCTCTGACTTATCCTTATTTGATCATCCAGGCTCAGGACTGGCCAGTGTGTGGGGATCCAGGCGGGTCCACTCTGGTCCTTCCTGCAGACCCCACACAGCCGCTCACTTCTCTTCAGTCTGGACTAGAGCACGCTGGAGCCATTTGAGAACAATTTAAACCTGTAGTCAATGCACCTCCCTCCCCAAATACAGTCAGAAAAGGAGGTCAGGGTTGCTGGAGTGGCTGAGATTAGCACATCTGACTTCTTATCTTAAAGACATCCCTGCCCCAGTTTTCTTTGAAAACTGCCCACAAGCCAGGCAGCTGTGAACTAGTATTAAAAGTCTCTGGCTTCAAATAACTGCAGTGTGGGAGAGAACACCGCTGGGATGTCTGTGTGTCTATCTTGTTTGCGCAATACCACATCCATCTCTTTCTTCCTTTCTTTAGGGTAACTTGCAGGTCACCCTCAGCCACTTGCCCCCCCACCTCCTCTGACCTCAGAGTGGAAATCTTGGATTTTTTTCTGTGTCCTGCTGTTGTTTAGTGTCTTGTAATGGTGACAGCATACCTCGTCTCTGCCTCTGCCTCAGGCTCTGTAAGGGCCGTCTCTAGTCTCATTCCCTCGCTCGTCAGTGGAGAAGCTGTGATAAGGACCAAGGAAGAGTTACGGGTAGCAGTTCCGGACTTGCTAAGATTCTGGCACCTTCAGAGGCGTCGAGAGCAGGAGGTGAGGCTGCCCTTTTTCCTCGTTCTTCCTATGGAGAGAGCGGTTTCTGTTCATAGCGTGCACTCAGCCACTGCTGGAAAAGCTGGTCATCTTCTTCCCGATGAGACCGTCTTAAACTCATGATCTCAGCTCCCAGGACGTGAGAAGCAGCGCGCCCTCTCCTGCCCCCTAAGCCACCACCATGGCTCCTCCTGATGGGACCTTGCAGGACCCGGATCAGTGGTTACCCCAAGGGTGTGACTTTCGCGAGGGTCCCAAATGAGGGTGGTTAGTCATTTCTAGAAGGCTTAATGCCCTAGAAGGGGAGTTGGTTTGAAGTTGGTCATGCTGCTCTTCAGACAGGCCGGGCTCCTGGGGAGGAGGTGGGCACGGTCCCTGGGCAGAGTGCTCCGGGAGGGAGGACTTTGGGGTGGTGAGAGGACTAGTCTTTGATGCTCGTCTTTGGCACAGAGTGACAAAGTGGGTGGCCTCGCGGGTGCAGGCCGCCTCTCCTTCCATGGGATTTGGACTTTTCTGCTGGCCCTTATTCCTCGCACACCTGCCGCACACGTCTTTGCGAGCGTGTCACTTTCGCCATCCACTGAGTGCTGACCCATTCTCCCCACGTTTGGGAGGATGAGAGAGGGCGGCAGAAGAGAACTCTTGGCTTTTTACTCATTCCGTCATTTTAAGACACTGGAGTAAAATGTTTATCTAAAATGTGTCTTATGGCGTCAGAAATGTCAGAAAACACAGCGAAACACAGTTGTAGAGCTGTGAGAGGCTTCTGCAGCTTGTGAAGGTGGAGGCCTGGCTCACCCCAGGGCTCTGTTTCGTGGGCCTGGGCAGGGCCTGGGGACCTGCATTCCTGCGACTCCTGGGCTGTGTGGGTGCTGCTGGCTGTGCACCCCACTGGGAATCTCGCTCTGTGTGTTCTGTAATCACGAAGGCCTCTGGGATACACCGCATCAGGCACCCCGGAAGATCTGGGGTGTGCCTTGGTGTGCTGGGGTTGACGAACATGAGACCAGCTAGGAGCGCGCAGGCGCCTCCATTCATGGGCAGGCCGGCTTCTCCTGCTTCACCGCCGAGTGCCTTTGACAGCGAAGCAGAGGCCTTTGAATGTCCAGCTGGGGTTAACTTAGGGAATTGTGGACGCGGGGGAATTTAGGAAATCAAACTGAATGACCATGCCATGCAATTGGAAAAAAATCCTTTTGATCGGAGGGTGGACTTTGATGGATTAAAATAAGCATTGATTAGCCTCCAGGGAGTAAAGAGATTGTGAGCTGGTCCCTGCTGTTTGGTAGTTGGGTTTTTCATTCATTCTGTTCATATATACACCCCCCGCCCCATCTGTGCATTATACGTTAGTTGAGTGTGTTCTCTGTTTCAGTTCTAGGCACAGGGACACAGCAGAGAAGGAGAAGCAAGAAGCCCGCGCCCTTGCGCCGTGGCGTGCGGTGCCTTCAGGTCCTGGGGGGTCTTGCCAGCGAGCTTGCCCACCACCTCTCACCACCTCGATCCTCTCAAGAATCCTTGGCATACAAGGCTCAGAGGCCACGCGTGGTGGCACACACTGGTAATGCCAGTGCTTTGGGAGGCTGAGACAGGAGGATTGCAGGTTCAAGGCCACCCTCAGCAACCTAGCGAGACCCTGTTCCAAACTAAAAATAAAAAGGGCTGTGGGGGTACATAGCTTAGAGGTAGAACAACCTTGGGTTTAATCTTCAGGACCACCACCACCAACAACCAAAATACCAGGGTACAGATAACTCGACATGAAAAGAGAACCAATTTTCAGAGTAGGAAAAAGTGTGGTTTTTGCAAATTACAAACCCGTGAGTTTAACTTCCACTAAGTGAAAAGTGTAGAGAGACTTGGGAAAGGAATGTTGCGTGCAGAGAGCCAGCGTGCACTCTGGATGAGCAGGCTGGGCAGACCAGCCTCTGGTGTGTTGGCACCAGTGATCGACAGCGGAGATAGGGACACCCTTGTGGGCAGCGGCTGCGGGCTGGGGAGTCTGGCGGACGAGATAGGAAATGACTCGGGGTGAAGGATCCCAGTCAGTGGGAGGGGATCCGGAACCATCGGGAAAACGAGGCTCCCCTCCCCGCGTATGGCGGCAGTTCTCGCTGTGTTTCGTCTTCCCTGTACTCTGCTTCCAATTTTGATACGTTTGAGGGGAAACTATTTGCAGTGAATGCTATAGACAGTGGTTATCCCTACAGTTCCAAGGGCTCATTTAAATAGATTATAAAAACACGAAGATTCCCACAGGCAAACAGACAAAAGCCAATTAGTCTGAGATGCTGTCATTGCACAAATAAGCAAAGATTAAAAGCAGGGACGGTGGTGACGTGGACATAGCCAGCCTGTGGCCGGAGCGTGGGGGCGGGGCGGGCTGTGTGCTGGTATGTGACATGGGGCCAGCAACACTGGGGCCCCAGAGTGAGGCAGGAGTGGACAATGTTCCCCCTTCCTAAAAATAAGTTTGGAAATAGGAGTGTATAAAGGCTCACACGGTTTGACCGAGGAATTGTGTTTCTAGGAAACTAAGTTAATGAGATTCTTAGAAGGATTGGTATGCGGATTCATATTTGTACCCCATCTCATTCCAGAAAGTACATGAAGCAGCCTATGGGGTAGACAGGTGTATCGAGGCAAGATGCCATCCACGAAGACGTCATCTCTGGATGAAGGGACGCTCTATGTCACACCAAGGGTCTTTTAGTGTGAAATTCTTAGGGTTTGGGGCATCCCTTCTGGTTTTGGGACTGTCCCTTTTTTGAATGGTTATTTAATTGGGAGAAAAACACAGAAGGTTGCTAACCGTGGACCATAGTGAAGAGGGTGGGCTTGCTTTCATCTGCAGAGCCACCTGGACTGGGCAAGAGACCAGCTGTCCAGCTTTCCAGATGGCGCAGGGAGTGTCTACAGGAGTTTCTGGGTTGATGTGCTGTGAGCTTGATCGAAGGCACAGTGTCTCTCTGGGAGCAGCCCACCTGGCACCAGCAGGGCCCTGGCTCAGGTGTATATCAGGGGACACACCCTGGCCATCTGGCCACTCTCCAGGCTGGTGTCCACTCTCCAGTCTTGTACCCATCAGCTTCAAGGGCCTCCCCTGTCTGCTGCAGTCTCCCCATCCCTGGTTAGTTCATCAGCCTCGAGGTACACCTTAAGCAAGTTACCTGGTCACCTGACCAGGGTGACAGCGCTGCTTCCTGATAAGAGAATAGTGCTCTCCTGGGGGCAGGTTAGTTGTGACAGGGCCCCCAGCGCATTATTTCATAGACATCATGGAAACTTTTCCCAAGAGAGCTAGCACCAAGAGTTGAGCAAAAAATAAAAGACATCAGCGGCCATTTTCAGGCCGTCCACAAGTGTGGGTGGCCGTGGAGCATGAGGGAGGAAGGGACCTGGACTTGGAGTCCCTCAGCCCTGCGCAGCTCTGGCCTTGGCAGGTCACCCAACCACCCAAAGTCTTTCCTCCTCCATGAAAGAGAAATCGCACCACTGCTGCAAGCAGGTGGCCCTTGCTGAGGAAAGGTATGTGGGCCTTTCATCGACCATCACCTGGTCTCGCCTACCTGGTTCGTCCCAGTTCTCTTCGTCATTGGATGGGTTAAGTAGTGAAGGGATGACGTTCCAAGACAGGTTTAAAAATGGTTGGTTTGAGCAAACCACAAAGCTAGATGTAAAGATAAGTTGAAAAAGTCATTTATATCTTGCTTAGAATGTAAACAAAATTGTTAAAAAGCCAGCCCTACGTCTAAATTTAAAAATTAAACACAGCCTTTCTTGATCAAAGCAACAATGTTGATGTTAGAAATTACAGATGAAGAACCAGAGAAAATACCAGTGATGACTGCTATGGTTTGAATCTGGAATGTCTCCAAACTCTCAGGTGTTTTCCCCAATGTAGCAGCGGCAGAGATGCGGCTTTCAGGAAATGATTGGGTTACGAGGTCTCCTACCACACCAGTGGGTGGATCCATTCTCCGGATTAACAATCTGAATGGACTACTGGGAGGCAGTGGGAACTGCAGGCAGGGGGGCGTGGTTGGAGGAAGTAGGTCACTGAGGGCAAGCCCTTGGGAATGATATCTTGTCTCTGGCTCCTTCCTCTCTGTTTCCTGGCTGCCATGAGTGGAACGGCTTTCCTACACCACGCCCTTCTGCCATGATGTCCTGCCTCACCTCAGGCCAGAGCAGTGGAACGGCCGACCATCAACGGAGACCTCTGAAACCGCGAGCTCAAATCAGCCTTTCGTCCTGCAGGTTGTTGTCTCGGGTATTTTGGTGTCAGCGATGAAGAGCTGACGGACGTCGTCACTTAGAGTAGATTCAGGTGCTTTATGCAAGTTAATTGCTCTTTTCAATCTGGGTTTGCGATAAGGTGATAGAAGGTGGAGGGATTTTATTTACAGCTGTAGACCTAATGTACCGTGGGTGTTTGCTTTCCCCTGGCCTCTTTGCAGCATGGGAAGCCTATGACAGGAACCCCAATTGGCTCTTCCATGCTCAATGATGTGTCATTGCTATGGTATTTCCTGGACAGCTGGGGTCACTTAACTGCATAACAACAATAGCAAGATGAAGGAAACAGACTTCCCAATTGAATATTTTAATAAGTGATGGATTGAAAAGGGGCTCAGTATTCCATGTCACACGTGCTGCTGATGGAATGATGGCAGGAAAAACTTGAACAGGTACACCGCTGTCCCAACATGGAGTCCAGCAGGAAGGAGACGGTCACAACATGGAGTCCAGCAGGAAGGAGACGGTCACGCAAGTTGAAGGTCAGCCCCACGTGTCTCTGCGTGGGTCTACTGGACATAAAGTGATCCCAAGTCAGTGACACATTTAAAGTGACGTGAACTAGATAGAAGTAGTTATTAGTATTCCGTAGTCCCCTGGCCACTCCTAGAGTTGACAGGCGTCTAATCATGCCCACAGGACTCTCAAGGCTCTTCTCTTCCCACATGGCTGTGTTGATGGTAATCCTAGTGGAAAGGTCTCCATCTTGAGTTTCTGCTGCACATGTACGTAGGCAAATAGTCTCAGGAAAATAAAAATATCCAAGTAGTCTAGTAGAATCTCCGAGTTGTTTCTCCCAGCTGTGTCTGGACCAGAATTAAACAATTATAGGGAGGAAGCAGAATATTGTCAGTCTCTGTTGTTTTTTGTTGCCACGATTTGCATTCATAGAGAAAGCCCAGCAAACTTGGAAAGAAAATGACTTTCTGATTGAATCGTATCATTTCAAACAAAGCTCTTTCATGAATAAAAGAATATTAATTACTAGATTCGGAATGATTCCCCCTGCTATCTTCTCCCCCCCTCTTTTTTTTTGAGTTGTGTGTTAATAGAAACATTTGTGCATTTGGTACAAGGTCAGCATAGATTTAAAAGCAGACATAAGCTTTGAACATTTATTCATGTTGGAATTGAGAACATGGAATTAATTAATTGTAGGGAGGCTGGAGGATAGATGGGTGGCTGCTTCCATTTTTGTTCTTTAAAGTGTTGTATTTCATCGGGAGGTCACAATTCAGTGTCCCCTGGTATATGCATGCTTCCTGGCACGTGTTAATAAATTGAGTAGGTGAAAGAGATGTAAAGCTGGCAGGGGATGTGTCCTGACTTTGGTTGTAGGTAATTTTAAGATGAGTGAAGTCCAGGGATCTCTTTCAAAGTCGCCAAATCTCACTGGGATCACTCAGTCTTCGGTCCTTAGTTATGTCCCCGTCTCCCTCCTCTGTTACTTTTGACCCTTTTCCCTGTATTTCACCAGTATCATCCTTCCCACCCCCAGTTTCCAAAGTGAACATCGAAGACCACATCAGGCCAGCGTTGAGCGCTTTCATCTGGTCAATGAGGAGCAATTAAAACGCCTTTCTGGCGAGGCCGTGAGTCACATCCCGGGCAGCATGGTCGCTTGTGTGCTGCTCCTGGGATGCGGGATCCCTTATTTTGTGAGGAAATAATCTGTAGGGCCGTTTGTAAAGCTTACTCATGTTCGAATTTGTTCAGTTTAGATTTCCAAGGTCTTTTTTTTTTTTTTAAGTGAGGTTGTGTTCTGGATGTGGTGGGGGTTGGGGTCGGGCTGGTGTTAGAATATGATCCTGGTTTTCTTATTTTTATTTTTTATGCTGGAAATTGAACCTAGGGGCATTCTACCTCTGAGCTACACCCCCTATTTTTTATTTTTATTTTGAGACAGGGTCTCACTTAGTTGCTGAGGCTGGTCTGGGATCTGTGTTCCTCCCGTCTCATCCCTCCTGGGATTACAGGCCTGCCTTGCCACGCCCGGCTATGATCCCGGTTTTTGATCTGGAGATTTACAGAAAAGGACGGGCCAGGCAGGGCACAGCCAGGCAGTGTCTGGAGCTTCAGTGTCTCTACTACAGAGCAGGACCGCTCAGACTCTTACCAGGAAAGCCAAGAAAGGCTGTGTCCAGGGAGGCAGGTCAGGGCGCTCTCTTTCTTCCCTGCGAGGACACTGGGGTTGTCCTTCCCCACAGACCTCAGGCCCTGTCCCTGGCCCCCAGGGCTGTGCTTACTCCAGTAGCTAATGAGGCCAAACTAGGTAGAGTATTGCTTTTATTTATCTTAATGCTTTATGCCACAGTGGTGGCAGATACTTGGTCCCAAGAAGACATGGTCCTTTGCAGGGCAGATACTGTGTGTCACAAACAAACAAACAAACAAACAAGCAAACAAACAAACAAACAGTTTCAAGCTAAGACATGGATCTGCAGGAAAGTAAGCTATAGTCCTTAAACATCATACTGGTAAAGGAACCGGGGAGAGTCCCTTCAGTTTTGTGCTGGGGTCTTCAGTTGAAGTCGCTGACCACAGTCACAGGGCTGCGTGATTTTAAATGAATCCAGTGTCACATTCCATGGGAAGGTGGAAGCAAGAGTCCAGGTGAGCGGACCGCAGCCCGCACACGTGCGGTTCTTTGTCTCATGACAGTGAGACTGAGCCTGGGTGACTTTGTGTTTTCCTATTGGAGGAGGCCAGACTTTGTCCTCAGAGCTGGGAGGTTCGCGCTCACCCCCAGGTGATGACCCTGACTGTGGGTACCCGGTACCGGGTGCCCAGCCATGCACTGCAGGCCTTGCTCCTGCCATTTCTTTGAGTTTTTTTTTTTTTTTCTGAGAAAAGGCTTTTGTAAATCCAGGGGTGACTATTACAGACCGAATGCCCCAGATACTTTAAGTTTTGTTGCTGCTGGCATTACTGGATAATGCTGCGGGCTGAGTTTTCTCCCAGAATTCACACAGTGGCGTCCTAACCCCTATTTCCTCAGCATGTATCTGGAGAGATTGTTTAAAGAGGTGACAATGGCAGGCTGTGATTTCGGGCGGAATCTAAACCAGTAAAGCTGGGGTCTTTATGTGGAGATGAGGACACAGACACACACAGAGAGACAGCCAGGGACCATGTGAGCCACAGGCAAAAGGTCTTCAAGCCTTGGAAGAAATCAACCCTGCCTGTACCTTGAGAGACTGAATTTCTGTGTAGAAGCCACCAGCCTAAACAAATGCAGGGATGGTTTCAAATACCATTAAAGGCATTAAAATGCTTTTCTTGATAGTTGAGGTCATTAAGACTCTGGTGTCCAGTTAAATCTTTATGGGAGATTTTCCTTTGTAAAGAACGTTTTTGCATCTGTGTGCACCTCTTATTAGCAGGATATCCGCCATTATCAGAAGGGACAGGATCCTCTGTCTGTGTCGCCCTGGGAGGGTCTGTGTTGATAGACCTGCAGAAGGCCTGGGTGTCTTCGGAGAAATAAGCAATTTCTCCTGTGCCCAGGCCTTTGTACGGATGTAATTATAGCCGGAATGCCTCTGATGGTAAGAATTTATGGCTTTATAAGTGAGTGTTTCCGCTTTAGGGAAGGGAAGTCTACAATTGAAAGTCTTTCCTGCCGCCTTCCAGGGCCCAGCCTGGGAGGAGGTGTGGAGGTAGAAGCAGCGGGAGAGGCTGGGGGCCACACTGGCTGGGGCAGGGGTGGGTGGTCCAAAGATAGACTGGGCAGTGGGCTGGGTGCTCGGGCCACTGTTGGGCTGCCCCGGGGCCCACATGGAGGCAGGAGCTGGGGGCTCGCTCAGCTGCTCTAGGAGCACAGGAGGGGGGTCTGAGGGAGGGATTTGGGGGGACAGTCCTCACCTCAGGATGGGCCCTTGTCCTTTGAGATGAAGTGGGAGCTCGCTTTACCCTGTCAACCTGGGACTCTCAGCACCTCACCCCCAGCATTCTAGTGCTGGGCCTTTGGTTTTTGATGTCCCCCCTTTTGGTACTGAGGCTTGAACCCAGGGGCATATCCTCAGTCCTTTTAGTTTTTATTTATTTATTTATTTATTTATTTATTTATTTATTTTGCGGTACCAGGGATTGAACCCAGGGGTGTTTTACCTCCGAGCTACACCCCCGGCCCTATTTTTTATACTTTATTTTGAAACTGGGTCTCATGAAGTTGCGGAGGACCTCACTAAGTAGCTGAGGCTGGCTGTGAACCCGGATCCTCCAGTCTCCACTTGGGATTACAAGTGTGCGCCACCACGCCCGGCTTAGTTTTTATGTTGAATCAGGGTCTCCCTAAGTTGCTGAGGGTTTTGTTGAATTGCTGAGGCTAGCTTTGAACCTGCTATCCTCCTGTCTCAGCCTCCCAAGTTACTGGGATTACAGGTGTGCGCCCCCACATATGCCCGGCTAATGTTTTTCCCTTTTTAATCACCATTTCAGCTTACTTGCCCCGGAAGCCCTTTTACCATGTTGCATATCTCTCTCTCTCTCTCTCTCTCTCTCTCTCTCTCTCTCCTCCTGCCCTCCTGCTTCCTCTTCCTCCTCTTCTCTCCTTCCTGCCCCTACTTGCAGAAGTAGAATGAATCACAGCCCCATCTCATTCACAGGTTCTGCATACACATATTCGACTAACTGCAGACCAAAAACATTGGGGAAAAAAATTGCATCTGTACCAAACCTGTACAGATTCTTTTCCTTGTCATTCTTCTCTAAACAATGTTGTATAACAGTTACTTATACAGTAAGTATAAGTATACAGTAAGTATAAGTAACAGCATCTTAGGTATCACAAGTAGTCTAGAGAAGATGTAAAGCACACAGGAGGAGCCCAGGTTGTAGGCAAGTCGTGTGGCGTTTTATGCAAGGGACTTGAGCGTCTTTGGGTGTTGGTGTGGGGGTGGGGTGGCTACCTTGCTCTCTTTTGCAAAGCCCCTCTGTTGTTCTCTCTCCCAGCCTGACCTCTCCTCTGGCCTCCCTTTGGTATCTGCCAAGGGGCCTCCCCAGGGGAAGGGATGGGGCAGGATCCCCCACACCTGGGGGTAGAGGCTGCACTCCCCGTGGATCTGAGAAGAGGTTGAAGGCCAGCAGGTGGCCAGACTCCAGTCCACCCTCGCTGTTTGCCCTGAGACCTGGGCACCGTTGGAACGTGTGCTCACTTCCTGTATTTGAGGAGTGGGGATAATACTAGTGCCCACGGGGCACCTCGGGAATCCAAAGGGGTCACTGAGGTCAAATCCCTGAAGTGCCTCAGAGCGCTGTACTCATGCTCTGTCCTTGGTCACCTTGGGAGGGCAGCTGGAGCCTCAGGGAGGGGAGGCCTGGGCCACAGAGGAGGCTCCTTGGAACCTGGGCAGAGGTGCAGGCAGGGACCCTGGTCACCTAGGCAGTGACCCTGTCCTGCAGAGATGGGGTGTTCTGCTACAAGCCACACAGCTTGGTGTTTTCGGACTCAGGAGTCTTGATAAGATTGAAAATACCTTTTAATCTTATATGAAATGGAACTGATCAACTGAAAGTGTGTTCCATGCACTACCTATAGCACATGGCCATGTGCTGTCCCTGTCTCGGGCCAGTCCCCGGCCAGGCTGGCAGGAGTGTGGGCCAGGCAGGCCTGTGTGCTGGGAGCAGGCGCAGCCCTTGGTTTACCCACTTAATGTTGGTGCTTGGAGACAGCCCGCCAAAGCTGGATAGTTCCAGGGGAGGGAAGGGGCGGGTGGAAGCTTCTTTCTGGGATGGAATGAATGTGTGCCCTTGCTGTTGCTCAGGGAGGCTGTATCAAGTATTAGATTTCCTGGACATGAACTCTTAATTCTCCAGAGCGGTCTTCCTGAGAAAAAGCTCTTTTGTGTGAACATTCTTGTTACCTAGTGTCACCGTTCTCATGCCCCGGCATTTCCAGGGACCACTAGACTGCTCTGGAAATCCTTGCCAGTCAGGGGCATGGTGGGGGTGGTGTCCGTCCTCTCTGTGGGCTGCTTTGGGATCCTTGCACAAGGTCCCATTGCAGCTCCTGATGTGCCCTTTGAGAAGTGGCGTTATTTCGAGACTTTCTGCAGTGCCAGGTGCTAAGGCATTAGATCTTCACGTTAGCTGTGGGCGCAGGTGTATTGCTAGCCTTCTTTTAAATAGTTCTACGTTATTCCAGGTATTCTATTTCTGAGGGGTCTTTCTAAGCCCCTGGGTCTGGAGCAAGCATTTTCTTTTTTTCTTAGTCTAGCCTGTTCTGTTCCTCTGCACATAAGCCTCCAAGCGCCAAATCTTGGTGGACCAACCAGACACCTACGACCCTGGGAATGCTGGGGACTCTCCGGTGATTCAGCACCCGCCTCCTTTCCCACTGGGGCCTGGCACGGGTCCTGCCAGTGGGACGGGCAGGGGGACTGTCCCCGGGGACTCCCCCATCGAGGACTTCCTTGAGGCTCTGGACCCCTCCCCTCGGCCAGCACCCCTTTCCCTGAGATGGAGCAAGTCCGGGGCTCTCCCCCCTCCCCCAGCGCGCAGCGAGCATGCTTGCTTGTTTTCTACCAGGGAGGGAGGGACAGGCTTTCTCAGGGCGGCCACCCAAGATCAGCTGCAGCTGAGGATTTTTGTGGTCGGGGAAGAAATGAATCACCTCTTCTCTGTCTTTCCCTAACCGCTGGAGACTTCATGGATAAACTCGCGGGCGGTGGCGGGGGTGCTGTGGTGGAGGGGTGTAAATAGGGCCCCCGGGGGGGTGTCATTCAGGTCGGTGACCTTGTTATTTGTGACATGGCAGAGGCAGGACTGCAGCCATCCAGGATCAGTCTCGAACCCAGTACCTGGACTGTCGAGGGCAGCCGTCCGGCAATATTTATTCAGCAGGACAGTGGTCAGGGCTGGGGGCTTGGAGACCAGCTGTGGTCTGCTGGGGAGGCATGCCGAGGAAGGGTGCCCACGTGTACAGGGAGGGGCGGCAAGGCCAGCGGGGAAGAGGCGAGGCGGGGACTCCTGTGCCCAGGCTTCAGTGGTGTGTAGGATTTAGCTCCATCCCGAGGGTCCCAGCAGGACACAGCGTGGAGACTGGGTGCGGTGTGGCCAGGAGCTAGAAAGGAGGCTGGGGTGTTCCAGTGGGGGATCTTGGGGATGCATCGGACTGAACGTTTGCCTTAAGCACAGGAGCAAATGCTTCACACGGGGCAGCACCTTTGGCCATCATGTGTACCGTTACTGTTTTCTTACTGCAGAAGTGAAAACCATATGCAGACTCAAGGTCACTTTCCGAGGTCAAGTGGGGTCTGCATGGTTCTGGCCTGGGAGCCAGCCTCTTATCCTGTGTGTAGTAGGGCTGGCCTGGGGGTGGGGGGTCAGGCCTTGACACCAGGTAGAGTGTCCCCTTCCCTTCCCTCCTTCCTTCTGTGCTGGGGAAGGATCCAGGACCTCGCACGCGCTAGGCAAGCGCTCTACCGCTCAGCTTCACCCCTGTCCACAGGAGTGGGCCTTTTGCCCCTTGGATGATGGGGAGTCACTGAGGGGGCTGAGCGGAACTGTGCCCTGAAACTCTGGCCGCAGGAGTAAGGACAGTTTCCTGGGAGTGGGCTGAGTGGGCTGAACCAGGCGTGGGGCAAGCAGGATGCCTTTGCACGGAATCCAGGTGAAGGATGAAGGACGGGGAATAGAGAGGAAGGAGCTCCACCTGCTCTGGGAGGACATAGGTAGGGGCTGGAGGGCGTGCAGGCAGCGGAGGGGGCTGTTGTTTCACTAACCAGGACATACTGAGTCTGAAGGAGCGGAGGTGATTCTGATTGATGGCACGTAGTCCATCTGCCAGCTCTGAACACCTGCCCCGAGGTTGTGCTAAGGGGGAGACGGTGCAGCTTAGAGTGCTTGGGGTGGGAAAGGAGGTGGCCAGAGCCGCAGAAAGGGCCCGCGGGGTGGGGACCCAGCCTCTGGTTGTGTGGGAATCATAGTGGGGTTTGGTGACACAGACTCAGTGCTCCTCCACATGCCCTGGGATCTCCCAGGATGCGGTGCCGGCATGGGCTGGGTTCCCAAGGGATGCCGACATGCCGGTCCAAGGACCATGTTTGATGGACTCTGATCCAGTGGCTGGGTTTGGATGGACCCGCTTGGAGCATGCACAGGTGGGATCTTGGAGGAACCAGGGGCAGGGGAGCAGCGACGGGAGGAGACTGGGATGTCCCTTGGCCTTTACTGAACAGAGGGTGGAGAGCCAGGAGGTGGATTTGAAGGGCTGAGATGGAAAGGAGCCGCCCAGCAGTGCCGGGGAAGTTGGGGAAAGAAATGCCAGCCAGGGAGGGAGGGTGTGGCTGGAGGACAGCGTGAGGCCAAGACTGCAGGGCGGTGTTGGTGCTGGGTAAGTCACCCATGTAGCCATGGGAGGAGGCCTGGGGACTCAGAGAAGGCACCACCTAATCTCCCCTGGTCACCTCTTTTGGGGTGGAGTGGCCTTGGAGGACTGTCCAAGAGTAAAGGGACTTGGGAGGGCAGCACTTGAGCCCTGCTTTCTGGTTCTCAGGCCAAGTGGCAATGTCTCAGGCTGTGACAGGCCACCTTCGATCCTCCAACAGTGCCCAGAGCTGGGGGCTTAGGAGCTGTGAACCTCCTTTTCCAGATTTGGGAAGTTTCATCTTGGTGCACAGCCAACAAGGTCTCCGTCTTTGACGACACTCCTGTGGACGGAGTGCGGCGCTGGCAGGGAGATTCTGTAAAGATCTGGGGTGCTGTAAGTCGGTGCCCGTCGCTGTTGAGCTTATCACTCCCCTCCCCTTGGACCCTCTTCCTTTGTGGAAGGTTCTGAAGTTGGTGGTGGCTTTGGAAGGAGGCAGAGGTAGTGCAGCATGGTGACCTGGCGAGGAAGCTCAGCAGCCCAGGGGTGATCTGGGCTCCCGACGGACAACTGTGTCCTCACCCCGTCCCCGCAGGTGGCTGCAGGTGGCCAGTGCGCAGCAGTGGCTGGGGAAACACAGATGATTCCTTCCCTGTTAGTGTGTCAGACATGGTCTTGGGACTCAGTTCTTTGCGAAGAGCTCAAATGCAAATTGTGACCACCACTGGAGGTGGCTGCTGCCACCAGCTGCCCTGCGTTGTTTATCCTCTGAGCCTGGGGCACTCCACGGCTGATGGAGGCATGGGAGTAGCCACCTATCTCCCTCTGCGGAGCGCCTGGAGGGTGGAGGGCACTGGGCTTTGAACAGGTATCTTAGATGTTTAGTTTTTCACATTTACAGAAAAAAGTATATTTCATCTTCATAACCCCTGGGCATGAATAAAAATTTTTTTTTCCAAGCTGGGTATGGTATTAAATGCCTGTAATCCCAGTACTTGGGAGGCTGAGACTGGAGGATCCCAGGTTCGAGGCTAGCCTCAGCAACTTAGTGAGACCCTGACTTAAAATAAAAATAAAATAGGGCTGGGGGTGTAGCTCAGAGGTAGAATGTCCCTGAATTCAATTCCCAGTATCCCTCCTTCTCAACAAAAAAAAAAAAAAAGAAAAGAAAAAAGATTTTTCCAAATTATCTCAGTAACCAAACCCCGCCTGGGATGCAAAAGTGGTAAAATTATGCTGCTTCCTCAGAGGCTGGGCTTTGGATAGGGACTGGTCAAGACTCCCAGCCATTAATGTGGCCAGATTTCTATTTTTTCAGTCCTGGATTTACTAAATCTCTGGGGTCAGTGTGACTGAAAGCGTGGTAGACATCGCTAGTCGTAGACATCGTGGTAGACGGAAAGCGTGGTAGACATCCAGATGTCGGGAGACATCTGTAGGTTGACCTGGTTCTCCGGTAGCTCATGGTATTTGCTCTCTGGGAGACTGTTAAGAGACTCCATATCTGACCCTTCCCTGTGGTTTGTCAGGAATGTCTTAGGAGGACAACCATGCGTATGTTGTATTGGAAGAGTCCCCTCCAGTGAGTCTTGCAGAGGAAAATGTGTCAGATGGGCTTGTCCCCTTGTGCTGGAAGTCTAGGAAGGTTGGGCGATTCGTAGAGATGCCCTGGTTTTCCTGCACAAGCACTCCAGCTTTGCAGCTGCCAAGGGAACAGGCGATCAGTCGTGTGTCCTCCTCGATGGACTCGTCCAGACTCCGCCGCCGCACGTCCACAGAGCCGCGGGTGGGGGCTGGAGGGAGGGAGGGCGTGCCCTTGGGGGTGGCTCTGCCTGTGGCCGAGCCTAGCACCTGGTGAGCCACCCTAAGTGGGACCTGCTATGGTTATCACACTGAGTGTTGCTTATATTTGTTTCCATAAAGCAATGATTAGTAGATCTGTTTGCTTCTTTGTTTTTTTGGTGCTGGAGATTGAACCCAGGGGCAGTCTACATCCTCAGCCATTTAAAATATATACATATATTTTTTTATATGCACATATACATATGTTTTTTAAATATATATATATATATATATATATATATTTTTTTTTTAATCAGGGTCTTGCTAAGTTGTTGAGGCTGGTCTCGAACCTATGCTCCTCCGGTCTCAGCCTCCAAAGTATTGGGATTACAGGCATGCTCCCCCATCTTCTGCTGATTAGTAGATCTGATGATAATATCTTAAGTCCTCTTGGCCTGACCTGACAGCAGGAACTTTCACCAGGAGCTCTGACATTTCCCTGTGCTGGGGAGACTCTGCATATAGGGTACACTTAGCTGGTATTAAACGCCAAGACTGCTCACTGGCCGTGGATATGAACCTTCAGATTGGGTTAGGTACGCCTCTGGGACTCATTGTCCCAAAAAAGACCGGGCTGGAATCCCTCCCCGTTCCTCATGCACGGGCACACAGCAGTCTCTTTCTCTGTCACTTGGGTTCCTTCTGTGCGCCTCTGTGGAGAGATGCTGGTGAGGGCACCAGGTGGGTTGTGAGGTCGCCACGTCTTGGGCTTTGTAGAGACGGGGCCCTGCGAGCTGTGTCTCCTGGGTTGGAGCCTTCACATACCTTGCTTAGGATATTTTTTAATTAAAAGTAGCACAAGATTGCTTAGATGTAGGGTTTTTTTTTTAAACCCTTCTAACATTTTAATGCTATGATATTCATTCATGTACAGTAATTTTAATCAATGTCACGTCTACCACAGGATCAGGGCTACAGATGGCCCCCTCTCTAACTTTGCCCTTCCTCCTATTTTGGGAGTTCCTGGGAATAGCCGCTTCTCTTTTTATAGAGACGCCTTCTGGAGCTTTTCACTAATCTATGCGGAGGTGGGAAGGAATGGCTGAATTGAAAACCATAGTAAAATGGGAGGCTGGGAAATGTCGCTCCGTTTCCACTAGCATGCGTCTCGCCTGGCCCTTTGGAACAGGAGTTCTCCGAAGCCCAGGGCAGTGTTGCTCCCCGAGGACATGTGGCAGTGACTGGAGATGTTTTTTGACTGGCACAACTGGAGAAGGGCTATTGGGGTGGAGTGGGTGGAGGCCAGGGATGCTGCACCACATCACAGGACACCCCACAACCCAGAACTACCCAGGCCAGCAGCCTGAGGGAGAGACCCCTGCCCTGGTGAAGGCCTCAGACCTCCTCCCTGCGGAAGCCCCCTTTATTTTATTGCTTTAGCTTTAAATGATCATTTTCTCGCCTGCCTCTTTCTTACCATGCATGACCATTTTTTCTGGTGTTGGCTGCTGAGAACACTTATCAGCCCCCCACCACACGCCTCCTCCCACCAGCGCCCCTCCCCCTGCACAGAGCTCTGTGTGTGGCCAGCGCATCGCGCCTCTATTTACCTTCCAGGCCGTAGCAGATGGTAAATGCAGATGGGCCTCTGGCTGAAATATTGAAGTCCACCGACTGTGAGGGTTGGTGTTCTCTCCGCACCCGGAAGGTAAAATCCTCTGCGGGTAAAGTGGGGGACCCCCCATCCACTGCACTGCTCAGGTGTGTCTGCAGATTGTCAGCATCCTGTGGTGTTTTCCTGTCGTCCAGGAATCCCTGGGAAGGCCGCCCAGGGGAGCCCTTTGTTGGTAGGACACTGAGCTGAACTCAGATACCACTGGGGATCCCCCACGCCTCCTCTGTCCTTCCCATCCACGAGGGCTTCCTGCTAACCGCCCTTCCTAGGTCAGGGATGCTCTGACGGCAAGTGGACCACAGGCATCCTTTCTTCTAAGGTCAAGCTAAATGCAGTTTTGATAAATAACCCCTGACTTGTTCTCCTCACTTGTTAATGTCTAAAATGTGGTAGTGTTGTCCTTGAGGTGACATTGAGGACCCTCCAAGGACAGACAGGTGCTGCCTGCCTGGTTACATTCCCGTGTAGTTGACGTCTCTTATCGCCCTGGTGGCAGGGGGTTGCTTTTGTGGCTGGTCCTTGGGGAACAGTGTGGGAAGGAGGGAGGTGCTCAGGACTTTCTGTGGTCTTTTCCCTGCTGGGTCAGAAGTCCCTACTCTGGGGACAGGGCGTACTTGTCCTTTCTCACTGGTAGACCAGGGTCGACTCCTCCTGGCTTTTACAATTCCACTTTAAACCTTTAGCTTATAAACCAAAAAGATTGGGGTCCCCAAAGAGTTCAAGAGCAGGGTCCCAGGCTGGGGATACCTGCCTGGAGGTATCAGTCTGTAGAAACGGAGCATCATAAATGTTAGATCAGACACCTTTCCCACCATAATGCTCTGACTTGAACTGAGAGACAAAATATGGAAGTGTTAGTGGGATGTCTCGTTTTGCTTCTTCTATGGACCTGTCAGTCAGTGAGCTCCCAGAAAACAGCCTTTCAAGACCCCTGGGAGAGTCCTTGGCCGGCCCTGGGGTGGGCGTGCTGGGGCCAGGGCAGGATCGCTGGTTGGCTGGTGTCTGTTGCCAACAGAAGTGAACGTGATTACTGGCTGTCAAGTGGTGTTATTTGGAAAGTCAGCTTGTGAAGCGGAGGGTCCTGCTGCTGACTACCCGAGGTTTCCTTTCAACGAGGCTTAGCAGCTCTCCTTGCAAAACACTCTCATGAGGATGTTTCCTTTAGGGGCAGCTAGAAATGGCCCAGGGCAGCGTGGTGGAGAGTGGCCAAAGGGTCTGGGAGACTTGGGACATGGGGGATCAGGCACAACTGCCTGGGGAGGCTCTGCCTGGCTGCTCTGTGGTTTGGGTGAGATCAACTAAATACACGCCTTTTTTTTGTTGTTGTTGTCGTTGTTCATCCAAAATGGTGCTGCTCTGTATGGCGTGGAAAAATTCAAGCAATGTTGGTCCAGTGGGGTCAGTTTAAAGAGCTGTAGGAAAATGAAGCAGATGATGTATGCCTTTGTAGAAGAGGATTTAGATTTCCAAGTAATGGGCTCTGGAGCTCAGTCTTCCAGGCTCGGGAGAGCCCATGTCACCAGGCGGCAGGGAGAGGCCCTTCTCTGCCTGGGGCTTTCCAGCACAGATGGTCAGGCCTGACCAGAAATCCACGTAGGTGGCGTGGACACTAGTGCTTTCCCCGGGGGAGAGTGCTAAAAGATACGGAGTGCCCAGGCCAAGGGCGAGGCTCCTGGAAGATTTGGTGTTGCCCAAGGTGGGCGAAATGGATTCTTCTACTCTGCAGCCTGCATCCTAGTATGGCAACGCACAAAACCCGGGGTGGATTCCAGACAAAGGTACAGCCGTGGGGCGACGCTACCAGCCCAATGTTTGACTTCTAAAGGAATGCTCTTTTATTCATTCTTTTTCCACTTTGGGTTCTACGAATGCTTCAGATAACAAGCGCACTGTATTTACATTTCTTAATTATGGGTCAGCTACTTTCATATTAAAGTTTGGCTCCATCTTTGAAACTTGCCCAATTCTCAGGCAGTGAGACTGGACCCTCCAGCTAAGTTAGGAGCCTTGAGTTCTGGTCCCACTGTTGCCCCTAGCAACCCTCTCTCCACAGTGCCCAGCTTCAGTTTCTCAGCTCACAGACCTGGTGGCTTTCGCCTCTACACAGATGCAGCTGTATCTTTTCAGTGCGTATTCACTCCACGGACAGCGTGCGGGACACGGCACCCATCTCTGGGTTGTCACCTACCCAGAGCTCTTATCTCGCTTTTTATGGTAAAAAAATCATTTAGCACTAGCATTTTTCATGAGCTTGTGAATTCTTTGAGGACAGAGACGCTGCCATGTCACTGAGTAGCATTGCAGAAGTACTCAGCACATATTTGAGCAGTGACTAAGGGAACCAATAGAAAAGCAAATAAATAAGTGAAAATTTGCTGAGAAGGCCTTCTGCTAATGTCAGGGTACCATTTACTTTTGATTAGTGTCAAGTTCAGTAGTATTCACACATTTGTTCTGCCTTTCATTGTCAACAAAACAGGATGCTGATGCTTACTAAGACAAAAGAAATGGCATGAGCTCAGGAATGGGCACAGGTGCTGTGACCCCCCAGGCCCCAGGTTCTGCTCTCAGCGATGAGCTGTGCAGCTTGGGGTAAAGGGCGCACCCTCCCCGAGTCTCTGCTTCTCCCTAACCGATGGGCCCTAGAAGTCCTCTCCTAGATGTTTCCAGCCTGACTCCCACTCTAGATACTGGTGGCTCTTGAGTCTTATCAAAGAGGGCTGCTTTATTGAAATAGGTAAGGTGGATGTGCCCTGCGGAGCTCCCCTTTCAGTATGGATATGTCAGAAGTGCCATTCCTGGCGCCCTGAGTTCAGGAACCAGGTGGACCAAGCCTGTGACACTGGGGTGGTGGAAATCATGATGTGGTGGTGAAGGCCACTGGCCTTGCTCAGATGTGTCCACATATCTTCAAATCAATCAATCAATCAATCAATACAATGAATCACCTAGCTGTCTCTCTGGTGTATTACATTAAATTTGAAAACTTAATTCCACTCTGAGGCAAAAATCCAGATTTCCTAGACTGTATCACCTAGCTGTCTGATTTATTTCATTAAATTTGAGATTTTATAGACTATAACCTCTTCTGAAAGAAACCTTACCTGCCATGAACACACTAGATACTCCAAAGTATTTTTTAAGGATTAAAGTAGGGAAACCCAGCACTTGGCCATGTCTGTAGCCAGCGGGTCTCCGGCCACCAGCACCTGCTGGTGCTAGAAGCAGCCTCGAAGCCCTGCAAGTGTCCAGTTTGTGGAGGTCATATTTATTGCATTTCTTTCTGGAGCTTTTAAACATGAAAGTCTGAAACTGTACATCTGTGTTCAGGACAGCACGAGGAACTGGCATTGATCAATGCTACCCTGCATCAGATGATATCCAAGCTCATTCTCTGTTGGAGCCAGGAGGTAGCAAGTGTGGGAATCTGGTGGAAATGACATTCAACTTTAGGTATATATGGTGACTATTTAGTGCTTACACAAAATGTGTGGCCCGTAGTATTTAAACCACTTTACTCCTCCCAAGAGAGCTCAAAGTTTGGGTGCTTATCTCTGTCCTCATCTTACAGGTAGAAAAACTGAGCTACCTGTAACCACTGCACCTCCTGCCTGTTGTCACAAATAGCAAGTGCTTATCTGTAAAACCTTTTCCCATATATTAAGAAAATGACCCTAAAAATTACTTGGACAAACTGTGGCCCATCACCCAGGAGCTGCATCCTTGCCTCGTCTTCCTGGGAGTGCACCTGTTCCTATGTAAAGTTGGAAGGTAACAGGTACCAAAGATACTTGTTCCTTAAGTCAGCTGAGTTGCATCTTCTTCAAAGATGCGTGGTTAGCAGAGATGCCAGGTGAGAGACAGAGAAGACCTTTGATTTGATTTTGCAGATGAAGCCCTGGAGCCCGCGTAGATTTAGTGAGCAGGCCTGGCTGCGGCCCCGGAGGCTCCGGTCCGCGCGGCGCCATTCCACCCCGGCGCTTGGGGCCGGCCGCCCGCCGCGCTCGCCGCCGCCGCCGCGCTCCCGGGATTCTGCCGGCCGGGCTGGGCGCGCGGCCCGCGGTCGCTGCACGTCGGCCCCCGCCCGTCCGCCCCGCCCCGGCGCGCATTTCCATTTTAAACCGCCGCCCGCCCGCCCCTCGACCGCGGCCGGCGCTGCTGCCCGCGCGTCCCGAGCCCAGGGAGCGGCGGAGGCTGCGGAGCCGCAGAACTGTGCAGAAAAGGACCGGAGATGCGCACGGGCCCCGCGCCCTAGACAATGAAGCCGCGGGCGCCGCCGCTCGCCTTGGGCCCTGCGCGCCGCGGCCGCACCTGCCGGCGACACGGTCCCCGCGCCTGATCGCCCGCCGCTGCTCCCCACCCGGCCCCGCCGGCCCATGGATCGGCGTCCCGGGTCCGGACCCCGGCACTCGGGCCGCGCGGCGCACGGGCCGGTGGGCACCAGGGGCGCCGTCCCCGCAGCCTGAGCGCGGCCCTCGCTGCCAGCGGGGGGCGTGGGCCCCTCTCCCGCCTCGCCCGGCGACAGCCCGACCGCGCGTCCCGGCCGAGGGCGCGCTGGATGCGGCCGGGCCCCGGCGGGCGGCTTGGCGGCCGCGGCCCCGGGAGACATGTACCTGCTGGACGGCAGCGGCGAGCACGCGTCGCCGCCCGCGGACACGATGCCGCGCGGGACGCCTCCCCGGAAGACGGTCTATCGCATCTCGGTGACCATGGTCCGGAAGGAGCAGCTGGCCGCGCCGGGCTCCGGCGGCCCCGACCCGCGCCCCGCTCGGCGGCCCCGGCCCGCGCGCTCCCCGGACGCACCGGGCCGGCTCCTGGAGGAGGAGGAGGCCGAGGAGGCGGCGGGCGTTGAGGACCTGGAGGGCCACCAGTCGCGCGCCTGGGACTTCCGCACTTTCCGCACCCGCAGCACCGGGCAGCTGGAGCTCGGGCGGCTCCGGCCCTGCGCACGCAGCGCGGAGTCCGCGGACCTGGCCGGCAGCTCCACGGCCATGGAGGAGCCCGGCTCGCCTGCGCCCAGCAGCCCCGATGTGGAGGGCGCCCGGGCTGCGCCCCTGCGGCGGAGCCTCAGCTTCAGGCACTGGAGCGGACCCGAGGCGCCGCGGAGCCCGGGCCTGGGCGGCGGGAGGCGCCACAGCAGCTCCGGGAGCCTGGCCTGGGCTCTGGGCGACGAGGCGGATGCCGACCCCGAGGTCGCCCTGGAGGCCGCGGCCGCCGCGCAGCCCTCGGAGAAGCGCAACACCCTGGACGTTGGCGAGGTGCTCAGCAAGAACGACGCGCTCTCCGACCTGGAGCGCTGGGAGCGCAGCAAGAGCAAGAACCGCACGCTGGACAACAGCGACCTGCAGCGGCTGGAGCGCGCGCGGGCGGCGGCCGCGGGGCCCGGCGCGGCCTCGGAGCACCGGCTGCTGCGCTTTTTCAGCGGCATCTTTGCGCGCAGGGACGGTGCGGCGGGCAGCGGGCCCTCCCCGCGGAGCGGCGCCTCGCGGTCGCGGGGGTACTTCAGCCTGCGGCGGGCCCCGGCCGACACGCACTCGTCCAGCGCCGAGAGCATCGACGGGTCCCCGCGCAGAGGTGGGCAGCTGGCCGGCGGGCCCAGGGGTGGAGAGGGGAGCGGTAGAAACTGGCCCGGCGCTCCACTGGGGCTTGAGAGCAGCGTGGGGACCTGCTTTCCCAGGTCACCTGCCTTCTAGTGGCTGTAGCCTTGTGAATTCGTGTACTGCGGTTTCCCCCAGCGGTACTGCAGAATGTGGGTGTTGCTGACAACCCCCCCCCCCCGGTTTTGTGTGGTCCTGCTGTTCTGGGTCTGTCACCTGGCCGTGGTGAGCTTGACAGGAGAGAGAGACCACCTGGTCGAGCGCCGCCTCTCTCCCGCAGGTGCTGGCGCAGCCTCCTCCAGTAGCACGCTTGCTAGCAGGTTGCTGTATGCATGCCCGCTGTGATACCTGTGGGGCCGCTCCAGCCAGCCAGCCTTGGCATTGGAAACTGCTGCACAGGTGCAGCTGTCTGGCCAGGAGAAGACAGCTCTCGGTTCATTCCACATCCCTCCCTCCAAGTGCAGCCTGCCTGTTGGTCCTACCATCTGTGAGTGCTGTGGCGGGGGCTCGGCTCACTCGAAGACAGTTACAGCTGGGTGGGGGCGGAGAGGCAGGGAGTTAGGCCCCTCTCGCCACAGCTTTTCTGCCAAGTGGGATCTCGATGGGAAAGCAAGCCTGAGACAGGATTCTATTTTCTAGTAATGTGCGCAAGCCAACCCGCGGGAAAATCGGAGGTTGGGAAAATCGGAGCGCTGCAGCCTGTGCTGAGCCTGTTCTCTTAACACCTGCTCGTGAGGACCTTGGGGGAAGGCTGGAGGCAGGCATATTCTGCAGGACTCAATTAACCTTCTGAGAGCATTTGGGGGTCAGAAGCTTCCAGAAACTACTACAAAACACAGACCCATCTCTTTGCACCCCTTGAAGGGAAAAGACGGGTACAGGGTGGGGCTAGACTGTTACCCCCACTCACGGGGGAGGGCAGGTATGCCTAAAGGTACTGTAGCTGTAAACATGTGGCCATGCATGTCACTGCCCCCACATCCATAATCATATCCCTCCTAAGTACCGAATGCTGCTGCTGGTGGGGCCCAGGTAGTTGAAGCAGTGTCCTGTGGCCATTGGCTAACCAATTTCAGCTGCTGTCCAGCCATGCCTGGGGAGAGCGTACTTAACAGATTAGCCTGTGCTGTGCTGCAGGGTTCCTGTTAAAGCCAACCAAAGCAAAGGAGCTACTGTCCTGCTGTAGTATTGCTAAGGTAAACTGAGGACAAAGTGGTCATGTGCTAGTATGCTGGTCAGTCCTGTGAGTGTGGTAGAGAGTGGCTGAGACCAAGCAGTCGAATGTGTAGCTGTGTTCATGTCTGAGTGTTGTATCAGTGAGGATAGACGTACAGTTACCTGTGGCCAGGTTCGGTTGGTTTGGTTTGCCATATGCATCTTGTTTTGACAAACCTTGGAAGCCGGACGCGGTGGTACATGCCTGTAATCTCAGGTTTGAGGCTAGCCTTGGCAACTTAGTGAGCCCCTGTCTCAAAATAAAAAAACCGTAGGGGGTGTACACACACACACACACACACACACACACACTGCTGCCTTGGAGCATTTACTTTGGAAGGCACAGAGGTTGACTCCAACCCTCCCACCACGCTCTTAAAGTATTAGAAAATGGCATGAGTGATTTTGTTCAAAGACTTGGTGTGCATGAAGTTGCTGTTGCCATCCTTTGTGTTCGGAGGAAGTTGAAATCTGAAGGTCCCGGTTCTCCCTCTAATAGTAGACTTGCATCTTTGTTCTTGAGGACTTTGTAGAAAATAGTAATTAGCTGCCTGGGTACTCCTCTGCGTGCGTGCATGCGTGCGTGCGTGCATGAGTGTGTACGTGGGGGGCACAGCCATGATTTAGAATGAACATGCTTCATCCTGGTACCTGTTGATACACGTTAAGTGTTTGAGGTTTTGATATTTCCTTTCTGGGACAAATGGATTGAAAGAAGCTTTGCAGTAGTGGAGGCGTGAAGGGTGTTGGAGCCCCCACCCAGGGGCAGTGTAAGTCCATAGTAATAACTATATGGATGCTAGGTGTGTCCCTTGTGGCCAGCCCTTCTCAGGATGGAATCATGTTGGTCTGAGATGCCACAACACTGATGCCATAGTGGGTTGTGCAGAAACACTGAATTTTTAAATGGACAAGGCGACAGCACACACTCATAACTCGAGAGCCTCACTTTATCCTTAAGTTCTAGGTAATCATTAAAAAAAAAAAGCTGCACCTTTCACCTAGATAAAATCTTTGCTTTTGGCAAAAATGTCTGAAGCCTTAGTGTCCTTCCTTGTTTTGGTGAGGCTAGAACTGTACCTGTTCCAGGTAAATATTGCAGAACCTCAGCTTTCAGGTTTCATGTTTTATTAGACTTATCCAGTCCTTTCCCCAGGGTCATGTTCAGATGCCCGGGAGCCCAAGCTTGGTCTGCTGGGTCCACAGAGCCCCACTCACACCCTGGGCCCAAGTGGGTTTGCAGAAATTTTGGATTTTAGGAAGGTAGAGTGGCACATGTTTGTGGATACCCTCTGGGAGGTCGGGCAGCTCCCTGAAATCACACACTGATATTTTGTAGCAAGGCCTGAGATGATCACATCTCCGTGGGATAAATAGTGATTAGAAGTCGCCTCTAGTCAGCTCAAGTCTGGTTATGCCACCCAAAGAGTTTGCCAAACATTTATGAACAAAAGATTCATTCTTGGACCTTGGTGGTTTCTGAGTTACAGATAGGCCACTGAAGACCTGGGGCATGATCACATCATGGGGTACATTACTGGCTGCCTTTACATCTTGCCCTTAATGTCTGAAGGAAATTAGAGATGAAGTCACTTGGGACAGGTTTCCCTTCTGTTAGGATTTGTTCTTCTTAAAAACAGCTATTAAATTTTTTTTCATTGGTCATAGGAAATTAATTTTATAAAACTAAGTAATTATTACATTAAATAATTATTACATTAATTATTACATTAAGTGTCTACTTGGCTTCTTAGAATTAAATGCTCAGCTGTGGATAAGATGTTCCTGTAAGCATAGGGAAGCAATATGATTAGTCTTATTTTAAAACACACGACCTTCCACACATACAACCTTTGTTTTTCCTGTGTTCTTTGTTATCATAAATGTGTGTGAGGGGGTACTGGCGATTGAACCCAGGGCCATTATACCTCTGAGCAACTTCCCCAGCTCTTTTTTATTTTTTTATTTGGAAACAGGTTCTTGCTAAGTTGCTGAGGGCCTCCCTAAATTGCTGAGGCTAGCTTCAAACCTGCAATCCTCTCATCTCAGCCTCCCACGTACTGAGATTATAGGTGTGGGCCACCATGCCCTGCTATACTTAATTTTTTGTTGGTGCATTGTAATTGTACGTGATCATGAGATTCATAGTGATAACATTCATATATACACATAACATTATTTAGTGTGTTTCCTTCCCCAAACCTCTCTTTCTCCTCCCCTTCTCCCTCCCTATACACGTTAACGAGATCCATAGTGATAGGGAAAGGGGAGGTTTTCCTGTATTTTTAACTTCAGGCATTTACGATGAAAGGATTGAACTACCTACTGTTGAAGATGGTTTTCTTGCACTTTCCCATCCTGCTGGAGCCGTTCTGTGCAGGTCCTTCCCTGTTCCTTCCCCTTATTTGTAACAGTCACCTCCCAGAGTTCCAGGGCTGGCCCTTGGTTCTCTGTAAGCGTCATAGCTGTTAGCACGCTGGCAGACATTTCAGAAAGACCCTGTGTCACACCAAGGGCAGAGTCTGTTGACACAAGTATAATTTAATACAAGGAAAGATCAAATAATAAGGGATTAATGACATTGTAGGCTGCCCCTCTCAGGCGCATGCTCCCTGCATCTCACAGGATGCTGCTGTCTGGGCTGGCCTGCTAACACTTGGAACCAGCTGCCAGGCCAGGGCTGTCTTTAGGGTGTTCTTTTGCTGTCTGGGAGGATTGATTACAGCAATAAAATGATTCATTGATAGCTCTGACTGAGGTTAGCTTTTTAAGTTAGCGATTTACAAATGATTTTTGACAGCATATTTTATCAGTGGCTTTGTTCCTTAATTTCTGATTCCCTCAATTTGTATCACTCAATTACTGTAGGGTGATAGACTGTTAGAATTTAAAGTAAACAACAAACAAGCAAAAAAAAAAACCCTTCAGTGGAGAAAAGGAGGAAACACCAGTGAAATTAAAATTATCGGTACAAACAAACAAGCAAAAAAAAAAAAACCCTTCAGTGGAGAAAAGGAGGAAACACCAGTGAAATTAAAATTATCGGTACAACTTGATACATTGTTTTAAACTTGATTTGTCATTGAAAAGGGCGCATGTCTTTGTAATGAAACTATGTAACTCAAGATTTCTCACTTGAAACATTTTAAACTGGTTACACTCTCAGTCTTTCTTTATTGAAGCTGAATATTCCAAGATAGAGTTCACTTTTTATAAGTGACTCCAGATAGCAATTTAAGAGAGATTCTATTTTTGTTTGTTTGTTTGTTTGTTTGATAAGGGTTGGAATCGCTTGCTCTCCTGGGGACAGAGCAGCTGCACTTGGGGTGTTAGGAAGAGTGGTCTTGAAGGTCAGCCAGGGAACCTTTTGGGCAACCGCTGGGGCCTGGCTGTGTCTCGCAGTGTCTGTTTCCTCCAGTAGGGAGGCACGTTTCAGAATAGGTAACCTGCAAACACTTCAAGTGATTATCTAGGCTGGAACATCCTGCTACCAAAGGAGTATTCACAAAGGGTATCTGCTACAGAGCTCCTGCTTTTAACAGGCCCACTGTAGCACCCTGGTCACGCAATTAACAAATGCCCTTGTGTGGAAGCCATGTAGCAGTGTGTGTGTGTGAGTGTGTGTGTGTGTGTGTTACTAGGGATGGACCCAAGGAGCATTCTACCTCCGAGCTACACCCCCAGCCCTCTTTTATTTTTTTGTTTGAAACAGGGTCTCACCAAGTTGCTGAGGGTCTTGCTAAGTTGCTGAGACTGACCCTGAACCTGCGATCCTCTTGTCTCAGCCTCCCAAGTACTGGGTTTACAGACCTGTGTCGCCATGCCCGGCTAGCACTGTAGTGGTTTTCAATTTAAGTTGCCGTCTTTTTCTAATGCATTAGCAAACATTTATTGAGTGTGTGGTATATTCTGCATTTGCTAGGCAGCAGGGTGCTGGAGCTAAGTATAGCACAACACAGTTCCTGTCTCCAGAGGTCAGCAGCATACTGGGGAGCTTGAGAAGTTCTGATGAATCACAACTCCACAGGACGATGTGACTTTCTCTGCACAGCATCCCTCCAGCAGAGAACTCACTCCAGTGTGTGGTAATAGCCTTATTTAAGGCTGCCAGTTCTAACAGTGAGCCCCTCCCGGGCACCACACATATGATACTCCTCGTTGTCCTGCACAGTTAAGGCCACGGTGTGTGGCACATAGACTCTTGGTAAATGTTTGTGGAAGGGATTGGGGAGATAACTATGGGGACACAGAGATGAGCAAATGTCTTTGAGTGGGGGAAGGCGTTAACAGAGGCTCCACAGAGAGGTAAAACGAGCTGGACCTTGCAGGATCAGTGAGTTTGCGAGGTGGCTAGGACTCTCCACCTGCAAGTTGGTTGGGATTTCTGTGGTCAACTCTGAAGCGTTCAGTCCTGTCCCAGATCCTTGTGACTAATACCATCACTAAGCATAAAAAAGGATGTTACTGTTTGTATACTCTTTTTAAAAATGTATTTATATTTTTGGCATAAGGGTTTTTTGTTTGTTTTTCTTAATAGGATTTCTCCTGTAAATCCCCCGCCTCCCCGGGGTGGGGATCTAACCCAGGGCCTTGTGCTATTATTTTTTTTTCTTCAGTGATTTGAAATAATTAATGAAAAGTGTTGTTATGATGAGTAAAACAATGGGGGAAAAAGGGGGAGATGTTTTCTTTGTTGAAAGTAGTCCCATGATTGAGATAGAGTGTCTACAGCTCTGGGGATGTCACCAGGCGATTAAGAACAGAAGCGGGATTAAGGTCAACAGATTAGCAAAAAGAAGGGAGATTATTGTCTTTTCATTATTTTGAGGGAAGGACCATCTGCCACAGTCGCTTTGGGCTAGGTCTTGTTCAGCCTGGAGTCATCATGGCGGCATTGGGTTTTGCTTGCTGTGGGTGCCAGTCTGTCCTAGGAGTCTGCTCAGTATGTATCTCCCCGATACAGGGATTCACCTTTGTTAGCTCTCTTTGCTTCTTGTTCATTTACCCAAGACATCAATATAGACACTCCTAGCATTTAAGAAATGTTAGTGCGCATCTATTAATTTGGCTGGTTTTATTTCAAAGATGGGTCTTGGCCCTTTGTTTTCTTGTAATCTCTTATTATTTTCACGTTTCCAGTAGATTTTCAATCCTGACATCACCAACAGATCTGAGCCCTCAGAAGACGTGGCCTCCAGTGAGCTTCCCTGGCCCGGAAGATAGGCGTGTTCCGTTCCCTCCTTCAGTACCACGCGCCCCAGGCATAGCTTGCCAAGGGAGCCTGCCGGTTTCTCCTTATCTAATACGTGCATTCTGTGGGCCATAGCGAGTGGGAAGCGGGAGTCCTTTCCTACACTGTCCTTAGCTGGGAGTAGTGAAGAAGTGATTCATCTGTTTCTGGCTTGACCCGTGGGTGCAAGATCTTATGTGACGTAGCATGCCAGCTATTGTGGTCAACACGCAGGAGGGCTCCCTCTACCCAGTGGGGACCAGTGGGCTGCAAGTGCCCTCGGGCGGATGTCCATTTGTTTGAGATGGTTGTCAAGGGAACCGGTGCTCACTCCTACCCTCTGAGAGAATTGACTTTGTACACAGCGCCATCAGCCCCTGGTGCAACCCTGCCTTCCCTAACCTAGTGTGGAGTTACTCAGGCGCCACTTCTGTGGAAGGTGATGGGAGAGGGTTTACTTACCTAGTTTTTCTAGTTTGGACCTTTATACACCAGTGAGCTCTCTCTTTAAAAAAAAAAAATCATGCCTCGCTTTCCTGTGCCCCGAGGGTTGCTACCTTAGAAGCAGGCGTGGTTGCTTACTGTGCTCATGCGCCTGTGCAGCCCTGCCTCTTTCTGCCTGGGTACCATGTAGCTAGCTCATCAGTGGCCCCAAGATACTCAGACACCCAATTCTTCTTGCGATCTCAGTTCCAGAACCAGGACCCCGGCCTTCTGAGAGTCCGCTGTCTCTGGGATTCGCCAGTTGATGCCGGTCCTGCTTTCCTGATCTGGTTCACGGAAGACTCTGGAAGCCACATTCCTGGAAGATTCTGGGATCTGATACTTGGAGGCTTCCCTCCCAGTATTTGAGGAGCAGACATAAAACAGACACAGTAGTTGACAGGACTTAGTGACACTTGTGTGTGTGCGGGGATTTTGTCAGCGTCAGGAGGGCAGAGTCCCTGTCATTGGGGCTTCCACGCGCAGGCTCCCGCATCAGGGACTACTGGGAGGGCTGCATGTTTGTGGTCTGGGTTCACGATTGATGGTCTCAAAGTCCAGTCCTCGTTTTCTAGAATCCTTCCAGTTTCTAGGTTGTGATGATGTTTGTATCTGGTCCTCTGAGGGAGTGGCTTCCTTCCAAACATAAAGCTTGTCTAGAATGTCTTTAGATGTCCTCCTGCCTGGCCTGCTCCTGCCCGCCTTTGACTCCTGTTGGATTCTGTGGCTCACCTGAGACATGGCGAGCTTTTTGCCCGCCCACTGGAGGGTGCTGTGGGGACTCGGCTTCTGCCCTTTCTGCTTCCTCCCTGGCAGTTGCCATGGCCAGGGCTTCGGACAGACCTTCCTTGGCTCAGGTTCAGCCATGAAGCCCCTCACAGACCTGTTCATTTGCTTTGGGCATCTGGCTGGTGGGAGATGGCGGAGCCTGACCTTAATCTGATTCTCTTACAGTGCTTCCCCTTGGTTGCTTTCTGAGCACCTAGACTCAAAAACGGATTCCAGGTGCATGAGTAATGAATTCCACAGTGGAGCAGGAGAGGAAGAATAGAACGTTCTTCCGTTTACTGTGGGTCACTTCTAAATCGCCGCATGGAGAAAGGGGGGCATCTGGAGTGGGTGGAGAGGGTTATGTAGTCTGGTTGTCGTCAGCAAGGCGACCCGACAGGCCATGTCACCGCCCTCAGCCCTGCGTTCCTGCTGCGTCCTCGCTGAATGGGTGTGGCAGCAGGGTCTGGGCTGTGCAGCCTGACACTGTAGCCTTGCTTTATTTTAGTTACCTGTCACATGTTTTGCAAAAGACCTAAAGACAGAAACGTCTAGCGTGGGTATGCTTGTGTCTGTGGTGTCTGTGAGATGTGCACCTGCCCAGGTGGATTTCTTCTATCCTGGAGCTCCAGGTATAAGCTAAACGTGTATTTTGTTTTTATCACTGTCCCCTGAACTTCGGTTTCACCACTTCTTTTAAAATTATTGTTAACCCTCGTTCCTTAAAATAGGGAGAACAGAGTTGTCTTTCTTACCCCTTTGGCTTGCCCACAGCTCTGCATCATGTGAGTAGAGATCTGTTACTTTGTAGCATATGGCTTCCTTACATTCCCCTAGAAGCCAAATGTATGCTTCTTCTAGAAAGCTGGTCTGAGGGCTGTGTCCTCAAGTGACCTTTCATGGTCCCTGTTGCGCTTTCCTCCTGGACAGGTGGACCGACTGACTGATGGATGGACAGACGGAGGGCAAACAGAAACCCGCTTTCTCAAGGAAGCTCTCTTCAGATTTTAATATGTATTGTGTTTAATATTTATAAAGTATGAAATCTGTAAAATTTATAGATGATAAAACGAGTTTAGGATTTTTTGACATTTAATTTGAACAAGACTGTTAAAATTTAAATTTTGTGCTGGGTGTGGTAGCGCACTCCTGTAATCCTGGTACTTGGGAGGCCGAGATAGGAGGATTACAGGTTCGAGGCTAGTCTGGGCCACTTAGCAAGACTTTGTCTCCAAATAAAAATGACAAAAGGTCTGGGGGTGTAGCTCAGTGGTAGAGCACCTTTGCTTCAATTCCCAATACTAAAAATAAATAAAATTTGAAAATGTATGGATGAGCTCTTGGGCAGGCGGAGAAGCTCTGAATTGGAAGGTACACCTGCTGAGGTTTCAGAGCCCACCTCGCTACTGTTTTGAGGAGAGACCTTTCTCTAGGGCACCAGGGGTGCCCACCCCACCCCCTCTTGGCCTGGTGAAGGAGCCAGGCTTGGGGTTTGCTCTCAGCTGAGTAAAACTATCATTGGCCAGATTATCACCCCCGTCCACATGGCGCTGTGGATGGAACCCTGGCCCTCACGCACACCAGGCAAAGGCTCTGCACTAATTCTTCTTACATGTAATTATGGGGGAACAGGCTTCTCTGAGGCTTCCTTGGAGAATCAGACGGCTGCTTCTGGCACTAGAGGGACCACCTGTTCCGCAGCAGCTTGCAGTGTGGGGCTCAGAGCCCTGTCTCAGAAGCGAGGGGAGCGTGGCGATTGCTTGGAGCGTGTCTGTGCACACGTTTTCTCTCTTCTGAAGTGGGAAGCTGCTGGCAAAAGAAACCGTGCAGCCTTCCTCTGTGACAGCGGCTACCATTTGCCATTGGCTTCGGCCTGCATGCCAGCACTGTGGCAGTGAGTCTGATGGCTTGTGGGTGTCATTTCTCCATTACGGAGCCTCCTTTAGAGGCGAGGGATCAGGGCCAGCTAACAGAATTGTCTAGGCCAGTCCCGGGGGACACGAGGGTGTTTGGGGTCATGCTGTGGCATTTACTAAGTCTGATTGGGGGTGACTGGGGTATACGATCACCTGTGACCATTATAAAGCCTTTGCCTCTGGGACCCTGTGTCTCTGGCCTGGCTGGTTGTCCCCTGTAGTGGCAACACTCAGAGGCCTGGGGGGTGTAAGTGCTGGGGCCGTGAAGGTCTGCGGTTTTGCTGAGGTTGGGTGGGTCAGTGTAGAGTCGGAGTGTCGAGGACAACCCCTCGCGTGTACCACCCGGAAGTTCCCTCCTGGTCCGGCTTGACCAAGTCCTGTGCTGTCTTGGAACGTGTTTTGGTTCCTCCATCCCTCCACTCCTTCATTCATTCAGCAGGTATTCAGTAGTACTTATCTATTCTGGATGCTCAGCAAGATGGAGTTCTCACCTCTCTGATTTGCAGCAAGCCCTGTCCCCCGGTTTCCTGAAATGCCTCCGACTGTTTCTCAGGGAGAGGCATATGGGCCCTGCTCACCTCCAGTGCCCTTTTCTGTTTCCCTGCTGGTTTTCAGTGCCCCCTGTGCCCTGACCAGGGAGAAGACAGTAGTGAGGATGGGAGGGCCCTCACTCTCCCCCACCTAAGCGAGGTATCTGAGCCTGGGCAGCCCAAGGTCCATGAGTGTTTCGTTTTCATACTGAAGAAATGACCCCTCATACCATACTGTTAGCATCCCTTGATCTTTCCCATTGTAAAAAAAACCAAAACAAAAGCATGTAGCTCATAGCTCTTTTAAGAAATTGTAAAGATGCTTGATCTGGCCAAGCGGAAGTCTCCAAGTGGTGGCTGACGTAGACGAGGCCCCCTGTCGGGCTGGGTGTCAGGCAGGAAGGAAGAGGTGATATCCCAGGTGAGTGGAAGTTCAGATGGGCGGTGATAATGACAGCCTCCATCCCAGAACTACCGTGAGACTTAGCGATGGGACTTCTTCAGTTGGTTCTCTCTGCCCATGGTTTGGGAATGCATAGCTTCTGTGTCATAAATCTTTGCTTCCTAGAATAAAAATTCTAACGTCACCTGTTCTCCTAGCAGGGGACTAAAATGGTCCACTTGTGGTTAGACCCTGGCACGAGCGTGAGCTGGGTCCCCACCACCAACAGATGGCAAGTCCACTCCCAGGCCTGTTCCAAGGAAGGTGTTGTGCTCGTCCGTCCTCTCTCTGCTCTCTCCTCCCACCTGTGTACTTCATTACTTACGGGATGCTCCTTGGGCACGCAGGCTTAAGATCAGGCTGATGGCAGTCTCCGCCTCAGTTTCCCCCTGTAGTCAATGGAAGGATAAACACTCACTCAAAAACTGAATGTTATTCTCAGCAGAGAATCTGGGCATTTGCAATCAAACAAATTCACATTCTTAAGGCAGTTAATTTTCCACACCACAGGAGATTTTCCTGGCATTTCCTTTTCTTTAAAGACTAAAATAGATATTGATCCCTTGGAAGGAGATTAAGTTCTCGGGTTCCATCAGGTGTAACGATTTCAGTTTGCATGTTCCTAGGTGGCGAGTGTTAACCAATACCTTTTGTACTTGGTAATTTCAGCCCCATGCAGCCCTTTGAAACTTGACTTTTCATTTATCACAGATGCACCTGTGGGGGTGACAACTGGATTTGTGTATATAATGCTGAGTGAATCGTGAGAAGGTCATTCATCTTAGATAGCGGTTTACAATCCGTGTTAGGTGCGTTTCCGAGCAGATTTATTAGATGCATATCAGTTTAATTTGGTAAAACATGGAGATATAAACATGTTCTAGGATATGAGGTGGCTCTCTTCAGGACCAGTGTCCATGTGACCTGCCAGCTTTTCATTTTGACTGTTTCCACAATAAACAGGAATTCAGATCAGATTTAGCTTCATTTAGAGGACACACCAGAGGTTTATTTTGAGATGGCGGTGGAGTGAGGAAGGTCCGGATAATCAAGTTGTTAGGCGTGTGTTGGAGGTAGAGCACGCTTTCCCGGGGACGCGGGTTCTCTCTGGAAGGTTGCTTGCTAGACTTTGCCTTTGACCTCTGTTCTGAGCCTGGCTAATCAGGTCAGAGCTGTCTACTCGTCCTGGTCTATCAGGGTGTTATGTGTCTGAGCCCTTGTTTTGCTTCTTCGGTTTTGGGGTCCCGTGTGGATGTTGTGAACCCTAGTGTGCAGGGTGGTCCTGTCCTCGTCCTTCCTGTCCCAGCCCTGTCCCTTCTTTCTCTTCTGGAGGCCGTGAGGGTCCCATCAGCTCACCTGCCTTCCACATTGCCAGCCCCCCTTCTTTCATCACATTTCTGGAACTTTCTGCCTCTCTTGAGTCCTTCATATGCCCTGCAGATACCAGCTGCTTTCAGAAAAGACCAGATCCCACCGCAGCGAACTGCAGGCCCTGAGAAGGATCCCTTGCCGACACGTCCGCGATCTCACCTCAGTGGGAAGGTGGGGACTGGAGGCTTCTCTCTCCGCTTGTGAACATTTTTGCTATGACCGTGTGTGCGCCCATTAGGACTGCAGCAAGGGTGTGGCCGTTGCTGGACTAGAACCCGTTGTCCATTTCATCCCGCACAGAGTTGCTGAGCTTTGGAATGCGCGGGTGACTGGCAGGTCAGGCCTGGGCCCTCTTCTTGCCCCTTAGCCCATGACTTCTGCTACCACCGGAGCGGCTTGGGGTGCCTGCTTTTAGCTTAAACCAAGCTAAACCAACGTTGCTGTGTCACAATAGAGTGATGTCAGCAGCGGCAGCCACATCCTTGTCATGTGGACCAGGCTGGGTGCGTCGGAAGCCATTCATTGATATCACTATAGCTATCCTAGCCCTGTGCAGTAGATTGTCCTATAGACCAACAGGATGAATCAGTTATCTATGGAGAGATATGTAGGTAGAGGCATATAGAGATTTCTGTCTTTAGAGAGGCTAAGATGTAAGCCCCAGGCTATCCCCAGCCCAGAGCTCCTGGGCTCCTGCTCCAAGCTGGCCACTGTGCTGCCATCGGTGGGTGGCCCCACCCTATGTGCCCCTCCAAGCACCTCTTTTCCCTGGCACTGAGACTAGGGAGCTAGAGCAGGAAAGAGTGAGGGGAAGGTGAATTTGCTGCAGCTGCAGGTCCCTCCAGCCTGGCAGAGCTAGCTACCCGTCCTGGGCTCTTACAATTCCCAGCACAATATCTAGCACTTCCTTAATGAGCAGGAATTAGTGGACTGATTAGTTTTCCATAGAGCTGCAGAACAGAACATTTTTGGACCACAAAGACAGCGGCAGGCAGAGTCTCTTGTGCAAACAGCGGTGCGTCTGAGAGTCAGAGGGAGATGGGGTGGCTCTTGGGGTTAAATTCTTCTCCAGGGGCAGAGCCCAGGCCAGAGAGTTTGGTACTGTGCAGGTAAAACATTTGGACACAGCTTTTAGCTGTGATCTTCAAGAAGGGTGGCGTGGTTGATTCTTAGCTTGGGTGCCCAAGCCTCAGCAGCCCTGTCTGGGGCAGAGTCTGGCCCAGAGCCAGGTGCCCCGGGGACTTAGAAGCTCACCCAGGAGAAGCGCTGAGCTCCTGGCCACGTAGGTCGACTCCTGTCTGCCAGGGGTGGGCGCGGTGATCTTGAATTCACTATCTTTGGGTGAAATCATTGTGTTTCTTCTTTGTGATTTTATTTATTTATATTTTCTCCAGGCTGTTTGTAGTATTGGTTTTGAGAAGTCGAAATCAATGGTTTTATTTTCAGAGTTCTAAATCCAGCCGTATAAACACTTTGGGTCTGGCCTGAGGGTTTGGCACTGACTCCCGGCTGCTATTTTAGATATGCCCGAAGCCTTCTTGGAAGTTGCTCACCACCGGCTCTTCTCCAAGCAGGCTCGAGATCTCAGAGTGCTCAGATGGGGGTGCCAGGAAGAATACGGAGAGGGGTTCGCAAGGAGAGTCCTGCCCCCACCCCGATTCTATACTCCAGGCCCGGGCAGGGCCCGGGGAAGAGTCTGCCCAGGTGTTTCTGGGGGTGTGGCCCCTTTTTCAGGGCCCTAAGCTCTGCAGTCAGTCCTGGGTGCTGAGCGCCTTCCTCGTCTGCACCTGTAGCTACGGCCTTGCGCCCGGCCACGGGCCGCCACATCCAGGGGAAGGCCAGCCTGCGATAGCGGATGTTCTCGTCGTATATCAAGCTGGGGAGACGTGCGCCTTTTAAAGTTCTGTGGCTACCAGCGACATGCTTTCAGAGGTGGGCATCGTTACACATTTTCGTTGCTAGAAGCAGAAGTGAGTGTAACACATCACCCAGATCTGCCGGTGGCCCTGCACTAGAGCCGGTCAGCTGAGGTCTGCCCGCCTTTCAGGCTCGAGGGGCCTGTGGCTGGCTTCTGTGCACCCCTCTTCCCCTCTCCCCCCTCCACACAGCCACACTGGGTCTATCACGATCAGACAACTGTGGTCTTGTGCGCACGTGACCACAGCAGGGTCACATGTGGCTAGGTGCTGGCAGTGGTCACCGAGGAAAGACAATGGGGTTGCTTCCCTGTTGCTCTGGGTCCCTTCACATCTGCAGAGGGCTCACTGGGAGGCAGCCGAGGAGGGAGCAGCTCTGGGCACCTTCCTTTCTCCATTCCCTTCCTTGTCTGTCCTGAGTGTGGCCTGCATCATGCCCTTCTTCCCCCAAGGAAGGAAGCAATGGAAAGGGACGAGCTTAGGGACAGTGGCCCGTGACAGGCAAGGCAGGGACGCAGAATCACATCCCCCGCAGACATGGCATACAGTGTATTGTGTGACTCTTCAAGGAAGTAAGCGCCGTCGCGGCAGGTCCTCCTCCAGTTGACCGTTACCTCGCTAGGGAGGCGCGAGGTGGAGGGAGTGACCGTGATCCGCAAGCTTCCTCGAGGATGTGAGTCAGGAACCAGTAAGTTCAGACCCACGGGTGCGCACTGAGTTTGATTCTGAATATCCACCCAAGCAGCTGTTTGCTTGTATGCATCAAAAGCCAAAGCTCAGGGGTTCTCTGGCAGACATGCGTAGTAGGAGCCTGTTCCCCAGCTGCCCAGGGGCTACAGTGATGTGAAGGAAACGATAAGGAGCAAGAAGACCAGGGAGCCCCTCTTGGGTAGCTTCTGCTTCCCAGGAGCATCTGTCCCTCGCTGTCTCGCTTAAGCATCTCCCTAGGACCTTTGGGGACAAGTCCAGCCATCGCTGGTAGTCTCACCTTGTTTGTGCATAGACGTGGGGTCCTCTTCTTCCCTCCTGAGAAGTTAAACATGAGTAGAAAGAAAACATGTCTGAGACGTGGAGAACTAGGCACTGTGACTCGGGTTTCTTCGTCTCCATTCGACCTGAGGACAGTAGCAGGGACGCAGGCAGAGCTCTGGCTGAGCCTGTGTGCCTGAAATGGCACTGACCCGGGCTTGGTGGCCACAGGCACCGTGACTGGGGGAGATGCTGTGCATCTCCCTGTTGCTGGGGAGTACGTGTGTGGAAAAAAATTCTACGTCTATTGTTTTTCTGTTAAGTGGACCTTGTAATGGCAAAACCAGGTAAGAATATTGGATGTTCGTGGTGTGAGAAATGAGAAGTAGGGAAATGATGGGGCCCCTTCCCTGTGTTTTCTCCTTCACCATGCTTTTCGGCGTCCGCAGCGCCGAGGCTGACCCTCGCAGGCTCCATGGGTTTGCAGCCTCCGTCATCAGGTGGGCGGGTCGGCTCGCACCGTTCCTGTTCTCTGAGGCAGAAAAAGGAACCGCTGCTGTCTGTGAAAGCGCCCCGATTGCCTTTTTCATTATAAAAGTAGTAGTTACACATGGCAAAGAATTAAAGCAGGACCGACGTTGGTAAAAGAGGAAGAGCATGGCCCCAGTGTCCTCCCCGTGGACAGCCGCGGTGGCAGGTCTGCTGCACGCCCTGCCGGTGTCCTCTGCAGCAGTTCTCAGCCACCAGGCTCATGAATTACTTGGCGTATAGACATAAGTGTGGGTGGCACACAGTCTGTGACCTAGTTTTTGTGCCCTGTGTATTATACTTAATTCATCATGGAATGTTTCCCGTGGAAAGCCAGATTTGGTCAGGTTGGAGGGTTTTTTGGGGTCGAGGTCTATGCCTGAGCCTGTGAGTGTCCCAGCAGCACCTGTGCCATGTCTCTGAGAGCCGATCAAGGCAGCGGGGCAGGTGTAGCCGGGGCTCCTTGCTGGGTAAAAGAGGTCAGAGGTGGCCGGTAAGCGAAGCAGATGGCACAGAGACCAGGTGCATGCACGGGACTGTTGGACCACCCAGCTCGGTAGTCAGCGTCCTGAGGGGGCACGGCGCCCACCCTTCCCGAGGGTGTGAGAGGAGCGTGCCCAGGGGATTCTTTCGTAGACACCATGTGGCATTGCCAGGGGCCACTGGCGATGGTGTTTGTGGCCACGGTCAGCCCTTCTGTGGTGGACCTCAGGTTTGATTCCTGCCATGGTTTTCGTCTAGAATGTCCCCCCAAAGCTTTCCTGTGAAAGGTGTGGTCCCCAGGGCAGGGATGTCCAGGGGTGAAGCTTTGGGGGAGTGGTTGGATGGTGAGAGATGCAACCACATTAGTGGATTAATCCAGTTGGTGGATTAATAGTTTGAATGGACTCTGGGAGGAGGTGGAAACTAGGCAGTGGGGCATGGTTGGAGGAGTAGGTCACTGGCGGCCTGCCCTTTGGGGACTATGTCTTGTCCCTGGCCCCTTCTTTGCTCTTTCTGCTTCCTGGCTGCTATGGGGGTGCAGCTTTCCTCCCTCACACCCTCTACCATGTTGTTCTGCCTCACCTCAGGCCAGAACAATGGAGTCAGCCAACCATGGACTGAGACCTCTGAAACCGTGAGCGCAAGTCAGCCTTTCCTCCTGCAGGTTGTTTGTGTCAGGTGTTTCGGTGACAGTGACAAAGAGCTGACTGCACAGTTCCCCTCCAGCACAGAGCTGCCGGTGGTGTGCTGAGAGCAGAGGAGGGCCGAGAAGGGGCATGCCCGGCGGGAGGGCTGCGGTGGGCCAGCCTGGGCACTGCCACCACAGGAGTGCACACAGCGGCTCTGCTTTGGAGTTTTCACTCTGCTGCTTTGACCCTGACTTACTGATGGGTCCCAAGAGTCACTGGAGACCATGGGGTGCCCTGAGGATACTGAGGCACGAGGGTGGAGGCTGCGTCTCAGCTTCTGGGCTTGCCTGCATTGTGGTATCCGGGGTGCGAGGCCACAGACAGGCCACGAGGGAGAGGTGGATGCGACGGCCTTCCAGCAGGGGGAGGATCGGCTCTGCTGGCGGTGTTGGTGTTAGTCATGTGACTTGGCCACAGAATTGCCAGTAGCACTGTGAAGTCACTGCCCCTTTCCTGTGCCCGGGCTGCAGACTGACTTGTGGGGAAGAAATCACTGCTGCTGGCTCTCCAAATGAGCCCGGTCCCCAGCCTGTAGAGAGGAAGGTCCCAGCTTTGTTGTCATGAGCTGGGTTACTTCAGCATGAGGCCATGTGAAGGGTCCAGGTTCCCCATACCTCCCCTTTGGCCTGTGCCGGACCGTTGAACGGGAGAAGCTGGGACTGCCCTGGAACCAGAGAGCTTCGGGTCTATGGAGAAATATTCCGAAGAGTAGAATCTAGTACATAGGAGCTGGAAGGGACCAGATGCCGCCATCTTGGTTTATAGATGAAGAAATTGAGGCTCCCGAGACGAAGGGACTTGCTGGAGTTGCCCGGGGTTGCGGACTTGGGTTTGAGCAAGCGCGGGAAGGGTTGGTTGAGTTGTTGAGTGGCTGGTTGAATGTACTCCTCATGCAGCAGGGTTCAGAAGCAGTTCACCTACACCGGTGCCCACCTCCCCCTTGCCTCCCGGCAGTCCCGGGCACTGGTTGCCCCTGTGCTTGGCACGAATGACCTTGGGACCCACCAGCCACACTGCCTCCATCTCCACATTCCAGCCAACATCTTCGTCTCTGCTTAGACCAGAATTCAGGGGCAGCAGAGAAGGAGTTAATTCTGATTGCTCTTTCTATGGTAATCGTCTGGATTCATTTTCACCTATTATCAAGCCGTCCCTTATTATTAAACATTAATTGCACCATGAATTAGAAAATATTGCTGACTGTGTTTACAATTCTTTATGGAATGAAAACTGACAGGCCCGCTTCTTCCAGCAGAAGACTGACTGACGGGAACGCAGCCTGTGAATTGCAAATGTCTTCTCTCCTTTCTTCCTTGGTGCTTATTTTAATCAGGGAAGGTTGTTTGTGCATTTCACCTTCATCTTAACTTTGACAGTGAGATTGGCCCTTGTATCCTACCAACATCTGAGCTGCATGATAGAAAGGATCTTTTGTGCCGGGCGTGGTGGCGCACGCTTGTAATCCCAATACTTGGGAGGCTGAGATCGGAGGATTGCAGACTCACGGCCAGCTTCAGCTGAGGCCCTCCACAACTTGGTGAGACCGTGTTTCAAAATAAAGAATAAAAAATAGGGCTGGGGGTGTAGCTCGGAGGTAGAATGCCTCTGGGTTCAATCCCCAGTACCGCAAAAACAAAAACCAAAAAATAAATAAAAAAGAAAGGATCAGGGGAGGGGGGACAGTCCTGGGGAACAAACCCAGGGTAAGCACTCTCCCACTGAGCTACACGCCAGGCCTACATAAGAGAAATTACCTTTTGAGGCTGGGCATGGTGGCACACGCCTGTAATCCCAGTGCTTGGAAAGCTGACCTAGGAGCATCACAGGTTCGAGACCAGCCTCAGCAACTTACACCCTTAGTGACTTAGTAAGACCCTGTTTTAAATCAAAAAAGTAAACAGCTTTGAGGGTGTAGCTCGGAGTAGACGTCCCCTGAATTCAATCCCTAGTACCAAAAAAAAAAAGAAAAAAAACTTATCTTTCCACATGTATTTCCATTCAGACTTCAGTAGGACAAATGTCCACTTGAACATCTGAGGACAGCGGCTGTGGATTTAACCTGTAGACGGCATTTTCCCTTGGCAATTTCTGCCTCGCACCTTCTCATAAGATGCCCTTATTTCAACATTTCCATTTTCAAGGACTCCACAGTTTCATTTCAACATGTTTTAAAGAATCCTTAAAGTTAGTTTAAAACTTGAAGCCTTATAAAATTTTAGGATTCTGGCCTTGCTATAAGACAACGACATTCAGTCCCTTCTTGAAGCAGCCAGGAACCGCCATCAGGAGGTCTCCGAGCGTGGCAGCTGTCATTCTAGTGGTAGGGCTGGGCGTGTGTGGTCAGGAACCCGTTGCTATAGCGGCATGACTGTTTCAGAATTGCTAATCACACCTGTCACGACTTAAAAATTCTCCTTATTCCTCCTATTTTATATAGAATCATAGTTTCCCGAAGGCTCAGCAGTACATCCCCTGACGTGTAGGGTGTTGAGTCCCGGGGTGGGGTGGGGGGTTCTTACAAGCTTGGGCGGGGGGGCTGAGAAGAGAGGAACACGAGGGTGGCCTGTGTTCTGTAGCTGGCCCAGACAGTGGACAGTGGTGGCCTGGATCACTGGCTATCGGACAAGCCCTCACCCCTGGCTCTGCGAGAGGGACGGGGAAGACAAGATGGAGAAGACTGTGTCCAGACAGGGCAGCAGCAACTCCAGCGGGCCAGCTGAATCAGTCGGGCTGGCTCGGGCCCTGGGGGGTATGGAACCTGCACACTCAGCAGTGCCTCTGGCTTGGGGGCTTCTTGGAGCCAGAACCTGACATATTTATTTATCCAAAGGTTTCTGCTGACAGTGGTCAGGTGGTTGGTCAGTTTAACAGAGGAAACCAGGGCTGACTTTACATGATATTATAGCTCATGTCCCTAATACTGTATCAGCATGTGTTCTTTTTCCCAAAAGTTTTGGACCCCTTTCAATTCCCACTGGTTCAATGGGGGCCCCAAACACTGGAGTCTTTCCTTCTCTTTAAAACCCCTGGAGCCAGGAGTGGTGGCTCAGGCCTGTAATCCAGTACTTGGGAGGCTGAGACAGGAGGACCACACGTTTGAGGCCAGAGGGTGGTAACTTAATGAGACCCTGTTTCCAAAAAGAAAAAATAGGGCTGAGGTGTAGTTCAGAGGTAGAACACCCCTGGGTTTAATCTCCAGTACCAGAAACACAAACCAAACAAATACATACCTAAATAAATAAGCCTCCTGGAGCATTTTATGGACAAAAGTTACTGTTTAGAGCCACGAAATACTCTCCAAAAAGTGAACAACCACATCTAGAGTGCGTTCTGCTGCCTAGGGGGTCACATGCTTCACCAGGGCCCACTTGGGCTCTTGGTTCTGCTGTGGAGTGTTCTTTCTCCAGGACCTGGGTCAGCAGACGAAGCCCTGCCTGCCCCTGCGTCTCTCCGTGGCATTGGTGGAGGTGGTCTGCACTCTCCCATGCGGTCAAGGAACTGAGGCCCCTTGCAGTAGCCAGCAGGAAGGGGTGCTTTGCCAGAGGTGTGGGGGAGCAGTGGCAGGTGTTTGGGGGCCTGCCCGTGGCAGTTCTTCCGGGCACCCTGGCGTTGAGAGGCAACACCTGTCTCCGTGTGGAAATGCATATCTCATGTGCACTGTAACCTGCTTGTGCTCTGTCTCGTGGTCAGCAGGAGCTGGGGCCGTAGTCCTTCAGCCCGTGGACCCACGGCCTGCCCTAGGAAGGTGCTCACAGCAAAACCCGCTGTTGCCTGGGTTTGTAACAGCAGGATGGAAGAAGGGTGCTGTCAAAGTATCGCTTCTGAGTAAAATGTCCGGAAGCAGCGTCAGCTCCCGTCCCTCTGATGGAAACGTGGAGCACAGACGTGTCCCAGCCATGTGCAGCAGGCTGTGGTTTCTGGTTCCCTGCTCCCTTGGGGCTGCGGGCTGGCCTCCGCTTTCACTTTTTCAGAAGGAAAGGGGAATTTCCTTTCTTTCCATCCTTGTCCTCACATCCTCACATTTTCTGCTCCTGCCAAGACCGGAGTCCTCGCAGCCTTTCATGGCACCTGCACCTGGCGGGCTGTGCGCGGAGAGCAACGTTGTTCTGGAGCGAGAGGCATCATGAACAACGTACCTGGGAAGGAATCAGGTGCTTTCCAACGTGTTAGTGTCTTGCAAGTCCCCCGGAGCTCACCTGGGCTGGGAGCAGTTTGGATCCTCTTAGTGGAGGAGAGACAGGACCCTTTAAACACTGGGAGTGTTGAGAAGGATCCCGCCCAGGGAAAAGATGCCTGGAATTGCAGCCTTGATGTGGCTGCCTCCTCAGGAGTGGGCCCTGTGGCATCTTGGTGGCCTGGTATTTGTCACCCTGCACTGAGAAGGCTCTATGCGTGGGCATGGAGATGCGTCAGGATGTGGGGGTAGGAAACTATCTTGTTTGTGAATCTTTGGGGCCACTGACAAGCAACCTGGATTTCCAGGGAAGTCTGAAACTAATCTGGTATCCAAAAGCTTATGCATTATTCCATTGATTATAGAGATTCAAGGATTTTTCAATTAAATCATAACTTTGAGACCGGTGCAGTGAGCGCCTGCGAAGTCTCCCGTTTGGAAGCTATCCCATGTTGTGTATTGAGCAGCATGCGTGGCTCTGTGCTGCTTCGCTGAAACGGATTTCTTTATTCCCTTATAGACACGCCTTCCCTTCCTTGGCGCAGTAGTAATTCCGCCTGGGAGCTGAGTTCCCCGCCACCTCCCCCGGTCCTGGGTGGACGTGCTTTCTTTTCTTCATTGTTGTTTTGTCTTCTATTTCAGGATTTTATGAATGCTTTAAAGTAAAAATAAATGTTCTTCGCTTCTTTGTTACTAAAAAGAATCGTTCTTTTTAAATCCTTGTAAAATTTAAGGTTTTCAAAGAAGAGTCCCAGTCCCTGAGATAATGTGTCGTTTTTAAAAAATTCACCTGCAATTTCAGCTTCCTTTTTTACCTTTGTGGGTAATTTCATGAGTTTTGACCGGAACGTGTATTGGTGGTCACTGGAGCCAAACACGATGGGGGATGAGGGTGGACGAGGTCCAGGAGAATATCAAGTCGTTCTAATTGTGGCCACACGCTGTGCTTCTGGCTCATAATTCGGAGGAGGAAGGAAGACTGCCTAGCTCTGCTGAGGAGCAGGTCCGCCAGCCAAATGATGGCTGGTTTAATAGAGCAGAGATGAGCCTCTGCTCCCTTGGCTAATGAAGAATGCTGGTGAGCCGTTAGTCGGAGTTTCTGAGGCCCCGAGGAGTGACCCTGTGGAACTGCTGAATTGGAAGCCTAATTAGAAATGGGCCCTCTGCAGCCAGGTGCCTACAGGCTGGGCCAGCGAGCCAGGAGGGGCCTATCCCCCCAGTTCAAGGCCTTCGAGGAAGCCTTCCTTCCTTTACCACAGTCCTCTTGCTCTGTTCCTTCACCTCTGCTGTTCTGCTGAAACAGAATGCTAAGAAAGGCTCCCTGGAGCCGTTTGCAGGAGTATTTTAGGACGCTGTACAATTTCTGATGTATGTTAGTAATCAGCACATGGGTGACTTTTTTTTTCCCCTATGTGTGCGCATGTGCTGTAGATCGAACTATATGAAATAGCCATTGTTCACCCACTTTTGACCTACAGAACAGCAGCTCCACGTGGTTTGATGAAATCGAAACGGGCCTTTCAGCTTGTGTTGCTCCCTTTAGAGCTCTGTGTCACTGTGAACTGTGGCTTCCCATAGCTGTGTGTGACTGCTGCACCAGGGCTTGTCATGCAGGATGTTATTTCAGGCTCACCTGTGTCCCCCATCACCTGTGACCCGAGCATGGCCATGAGTTCAGGCAGCGCATATGCCGAAATGGGGCATCAGGTGCCTCACTCTCTTAATGGCCCTGAGGGCAGCAGGCGGGCTTGCCCGTGCACAGGTGGGTACTTTCCCAGGCTTGGGCTGTCTTGTCTCCTTAAAGTCCACAGGAGAGAAATATTTCCACTTTCTGGCAGGATAACTGAGTGTCAGGGAGACCAGCAAGGTTACCCAAGGTCGCTGTCAAGCCCACGCCTCCCGGCTCCCCGCTTCTCCCACCGATTCCTATCTACCTCCTCTTGCTGTCTCTGGCCGCTGGGATGGTGGGGCTGGGGGAGAAGCAGGGCTCTCGTCTGTGCTCTGCGTTCAAGGCCTTTGGCCTCATCACGGAGCACTGTCTGCTGTGCTCCATTCTCACATTCCTGAGACATCCCTCAGGTTGTGGGTTCACATTTGCAGCTTCCACTTAATAAGTCTTGAGGAGTTGGAGCTGTGGAGTCATAAAGGGGACCCGAGGAGTCCTGGGGGACTTGGTGGACATACAGGTTACAGGACTCCAATTTCCAAGTCCCACGGATGCTCACCTGTGGCCGGCTCACCCATGGAGGGCTCAGAACCTGGCCCTGCGGCTGGGCTTTTCCCAGGTGACCTGTCCTGTGCAGCTCTGCATCTGGGATGGCAGGGTGGCAGCCAGAACCTGCCCCACGCGGCTGCTGGGGGGTCTAATGATCCTGGTACAAGCATGCTCTCAGGAAATGGTCGCTAGGGTCGCCGCATTCAGTCACAGAACACAAGGGGGCGCTCTGTTCCGTTTCTCTGTGTGCTTCACTCAGGGTTGGCTGGGTCATCCTTTCCCGTTATCCGCACAGTGGTGACATCCTATTGGACCAATGGCGGAGCAGTGTTATGACTCAGATATTGCACGTTCCCCAGAAAACTCATGTGTTGGCAATGTAGCAATGTTCAGAGGTGAAAATATCGAATCAGGACTCTGACCCCGTTAGTGGATAAATTTATTGATGGGTCAATAACTTGAATGGATTTACTAGGTGTTAATTGTTGGTCACTGGGGGCATGGCCTTGGAAACTGTATCTGTTCCTGGTCTCTTCCTCTCTCTCTTTCTGCTTCTGGCTGCCATGAGTTGGGCAGCTTTCCTGTGTCCTATCCTGACCCCATGATGCTTCTGCATTGGAGCCGGCCAACCATGAACTGAACCTCTGAAACCCTGAGCCAAATAAACCTTTCCTCCGCTAAGTTCTTGTCATGTGTTTGGGTCACAGTGACAAAAAAAGGTAACTAGTACAAGCAAGTTTCCTTCTAAGGTGCTGCTGATGTTTTGTTTGTTTTTGTTTTTCATTACTAAAATCATTTGTCCACAAACCAAATTAATTGTGATGGGAAAACTGCCTTGTTTGCCTGAATTGCAAAGAGATTTGATTACATTTTCTAGAGAAGACTCGTGTTCATTATAATTTCTTTGTTCTTGAAAACCCTTCCACACTCTTGTTTAGAATGTCAGTGTTCATGGGAGGGGTGGAGGCGGGAGGACCAGAGAGAAATAAAACACATCCCTTTGTATTATAATGTCAGTTGTCCCCCCAGGTATGCGAATAACAGTGTCTTTAACAAATGAGTCCAATTGGAATTTATTATCCCAGTAGATTGCTGTGTTTATTCCTATATAGTTCTCATTTTTCACTTGAGGTGAGGGAGAAGGAAGTCAAATAGAGGTTTGATGCTTTTCTAAATGTCAGAGTGTGATGGCTAGGTATAGGGTCAGAGGAAAAATAGGACTTCATGAACAGGTGACTCCAGTCTAAATTTTAGCCTAGATGTTCCAGGTTATTTCTGAAACCAGAAGGTTAATCTAGTCTGTAGCCATCTTCATGTCCTGCTGGTAAAGAACCTGAGTTATGGGCCGAAGATGCTGAAGGACTTGCTTTGCAAAATCCTGTTGGTTTCAAGACTTGAATTCTTCACTTTTTGGGGGGGTGGTTACTGGGGATTGAACCCCGGGACATCTCCTCAGTGCTACACCACCAGCCCTTTTTATTTTGAAACAGGGTCTCCCTAAGTTGTTGAGGCTGGCCTTGAACCCACGACCCTCCAGTCTCAGCCTCCCAAGTACTGGGATTACAGCTGTGTGCCACATTGCGCGGCTGAATTCTTCACTTTTGAGACATTGGATCCAGGGTGTGGGAGAACTGTGCCGTGAGAACACTGTACTCAGGGGACTGGCCTCCTGTCCAGCAGAGTGGCGCCACCGTCTCACCTGCACGCCGAGCCAAGCGTTTAGGAATCAGATGATGAATCTGGGCTTCCTGGTGGGCAGTAAGCAGTTGGGGTCAGGTGTGTGTCCCTAGCTACATCTCCTTGTGCTTCTGGTTGCTGGGGTGGGGGTAGGTTAAAAAAATCACAGAGAACATGTCTGTTTTCAAATTGGAGCACATATTTTCTGTGTAGTGTAATGACTGCCTTAAATTTTCTGGGAAAATGTGTGGTTCTGTTTATGGATAGTTTTGAAACAGGACCAGGTGAGGTTAGGAGCCTGCAGAGACCTACTGGTTCTTAGGCAGTTCGGTGTGTGGGGGAGTTGGGGTGGGGAGTTCAGTGTTGTCAGCAAGCTGAGAATGGAGGGGATTGGAGCATTTTTTTCTTTTCTTTTTTGTGGCCCTGGGGATTGAACTCAGGGGCATTCTACCTCCAAGCTACACCCCCAGCCCTGTTTTATTTTTATTTCGAAACAGGGTCTTGCTAGGTTGGTGAGGCTGTCCTCAAACCTGCAATCCTCCCGTCTCAGCCTCCCAAGTACTGGGATTACAAGCGTGTGCCACCACGCCCGGCTGGGATCGAGCTTTTTTTAAGGAAGTCGGGGTCAGAGAAACAGCTCTCTGCAGAGTGGAACAAACAACTGGGTGGTGTGCTTTTGTTTTTCTCACTGCTCTCTGCAGTTTGTGGCCCCAGGTGGCCTCAGGTCTGTTCCCTCATCTGTCAGTGTCAGTGTGTTCCGTGGTCCAGATTCTTGTCCTTGTCCCCAAGAAGTGTGAAGTTAGAGGTGGCCCTGGGAGTGGCAGGTGCCCGAAGCCTGGCTGGGTGCCTGGCCCGCTGTGCTTTCTCTAGTTGCCAGAAAAGCAGCTCGCGTGCTGGGGAGGGCAGCTGTGCTCTGGAAGGCTTACTCCTGATAAGGGAGACTTATACTTCATGTTCCCTAGTCGTGGACTGAGTGTTTGATGTTATGATTCAACTTTAAATGGCAAAATGCAGTTGGAAGGCTGGGGTGTAGCATGCGCAGTGCCTTGGGGTTCAGCCCCCAGAACTACAAAAAACGATAACTGGAAGTGGCGCCATGTGCATGCTCAGGAATGATGACGTGTCTTCGTATGCCAGACCATGCTGAGGAAAGCCCATGGCGCCACGCAGGCGGCCCTCACCCCAAGAGGCACGGTGCCCACAGCTCGGGAAGCTTCGGTTTATCGATGGCTGAAAGCAGTCTTCAGTGGCGATTGGCTGTATCTTACTCTAAAATGTAATTCAGTAGCATTTGGGCCAAAGCCAGTCTTCTTCCTGCCGTCGACTCTCTGAGTGGGGCCTGGACGGGCCTCTGCTGAGGATGAGGGGCATCCTCTGTGATCTTTGGGTCTGGCTGACTGGGAACATAAGCACATTCACACACAGGCCCAGGAGTGTCCCCTAGAGCATGTTCATGCCTTCAGTGTGACTGCGCCTGGGGACTCGGGATGAAATCCGGGCTCGCCCCCCTGCCTTGCTCTCTGTGTGATGGAGTCCCGGGAGGGGGGTGTCTCCATCCCTGTGACCCCCAGTCAGCAGTGTCCAGCCACGGAGAGGGCCACACAGAGGAGCAGGGTGAAGAAACGTCAGCTCTGTGAGCCTTTCACCAAGTCTCCTGTTACTTTTCCTCTGCCCTCACAGCGCCATTCCGTTCTGGCTAGGCAGTGTTGAAGGCCACCAAAGACTTTTGCATGAATGCTTTTTATTTATTTAACTTTTGGCCAATTAGGTCAAGCATTTCTTTTATTATTAATCTTGTAGCCACAAAGAAAAACATACTCCATTGGAGTGAGGACGTATTTGCAAATAAGAAGATGCTGCACAGAATTCCAGTATTTATATAATCGTACATCTTTGTTTAATGGAGCCCTACTTAATTTATAATGACTATTTAATATTTGTTGTGATCATTTAATCTGGTGGTGGCACCTGTTTAAAAATCAACAGTGCATTAATGAAGTGAGTTCATTTTAATTCACATTATACCCTCTTTATTTTAGTACTAAGGTTCATTTTAAAAACTTAATTATTTTATTTATTTATTTAGGTACTGAGCTGTACCCCCAGCCCTTTTTAAAAATTTTGAGTCAGGGTCTTGCTTAGTTGCTCAGGCTGGCCTCAAACTTGCCATCCTCCTTCCTCAGCCTCCTCACTAGCTGGGATTCCAGGCATGCAGCACTGTGCCCAGCTATTAGTTAATCCTTTACATACCAAATGGTATAAAATTTAAAGAGTACCAAAAGGTATTGGTGAAGGTCGTCTTGGTATCCTCATCCCGTAGCCACTTAGTTTCTTAACCTAAATCATCATCAACCGTTAAGTTTTAAATCTTACCAGTAGTCTCAGCCTTGACGTACAAATGTGTACTACACACACACACACACACACACACACCCCATATACTTTCACATTTCCTAGACTCTGTCTCAGTATTGCACCTGGCTCTCCCTGCCTGACAGAGCTTGGAGACGCTGGGGTAGCTCCACTCCAGTGTGTGGAGACTGCCATCTTTCCATTGACTACCAAGTATTCCACTCTATGAGCGTTTCCAGATTCACTCCGTCCTTAGTGCTGGGGTCTGTTAAAAGTGTAGCCACACACGACTTTCTGAGCAGCTGGACCCCTTCAGGGGTCCTTGTGGGAGAGTCCTTGTTACTGGCCTTCGGTCTTCCCTGCGCCCTCCAGCTCACCCTGCAGATTCTATCAGGCCCTACATATTCTCCTTTTCCTCAGAGAGCAGTTGCGAGCTGATTAGCAGTGCTGTTGAGCCACCATGTTAGTTACCATCCACTGAGCACAGACTGGGGGGCAGGCCTGTGCTGGTGTCTTACCTGTGGCGCGTGGCAGTGGTGTTTGGCTGACCAAACAGCGGGTGCCCAGGTGCACAACGTGATTCGCACCCTGCCGTGTGTGCTTCCGTGAAGGGGGGGTGGACTGGACATCCTCAAGCAGGCAGTGCTGGGGACACGTCTGCCTCCTAGGCGGCTTCCTCCGGGCTCTCGTGCTTCCCTCCGGAGCTCCTGCAGACCAGCCTCTGGCCACCCGCTCTGCCGCTGGACAGCATCTCTGCCAGCTTCCGGCGACCCTTACAGGTTACTAGAAACTTCCGGATCCGCCTTGTGTCTTCCTCAGCCTCTTAAGGTCAGCCTGGCCGCTCCTGATCTGTCCAGCCATCCTTCCCGTGAGCAGGGGTCTCTGTCTCTTGGGGTGTGCCCCTGCATGGCTCCGGGGACCCTCCTCTGTCATTGCAGGGCCAGCCGCATGTGGTCTGTACGTGCTTGCCCACCGCTTGTGCCTCGGGTGGCCTGTGCCGGGCCTGGCTGGCTGCCTCCTGGCTGCTCCGGCGGAGGGGCTGCAGGACAACGCTTGCTTCCAGCCCATCCTCCTCATCCGAGCATCGTGCATCTGTTCGAAAGGAACAGTTTTTCTTGACTTTTAGGTGTTTCATGAAGGATGTTACCTTTTTTTGGAGCATAGAGCAGGCAAGTTTCAGCATTTGAAGAAAACGTAGAGAGCAAATCCCATTAGAAAGAGAAAAACGGCACTGGCCGTGTGGTGGCGGGTCCTCACTGCCCGCGCCCGCTCACTGTGCACACACAGGCGGGTGTCGCTGCGGGCCGGCGTTGATGATGAGATACGGCGAATGGGAGGTCGGGAAGGTGGGTTGTGAGTACAGGCCTCTGGGCCCTCTGTTCTGAATGTGCTGACTGGACGGGGGGAGCACTCTTGCAAAGAGCCCCACAGGGCCTGGGCCCCTGGTCTTCTGCCATATCCTGAGCCTCCTGGCTGGGTCCTCCGTGGCCAATGTCTGAGGATCAAAACTCCAGCTCACTGCCTTTCTTCGAAACCCTGAAGTGTTGCTTGCATTGTGACCATTTAGATTTTCAAAATCTAATCACCTCCCATGCTTATTTTGTGGGATTTCAGAAAAGCAACTATTTTCGTAGAAAACAAAAGAACAAAGTTGACGGATGTGGGGCCGGTTCCAGGCGAGCCAGGCCCTTGGGAAACAGCACCACACTTTGGCCTGCGCAGACAGGACTGTCTTTGGGTCTGCCCTGGACACCAGGGAGGCCTACAGCCTGTGCGGGGTGGGGTGGGGTGGTGGAAAGGGCCGGAGCCCTTTGGAGTCACTGGCGGGTGTGTGTTACACGCTGCATATCTGGGGTTCGACCACCCCTGGCGTCTGACTGAGCCATACAAAACCTTGGGTAAATCGTGGCTTCTCTGGGGTGGGAGCAACACAAGGACCCTCTTGGTGTCCCCCCAATGGGAAATGGCACTGGGGCACGTGGACTTGCACCCGAGTGAGCCCAGTGTGTGACTCAGCTCTGCCCTCCTCTCTTACAGATGCCTTCGTGAATAGCCAGGAATGGACGTTGAGTCGGTCGGTGCCGGAGCTCAAAGTGGTGAGTGGCTCTCCATGGCTCTTCGTGGCTCTTCATGGCTCTGGTGGTCCATTCCCATCAAGGGAGGGGACAGGGCTCCTTGGGAAGTGGGGCCTGAGCACAGGAGGGGGGTGCCTCTGGGTGCTTCCCTTGGAAGGGCCAGGCATAACTGGTAATTTGGGGCTGGGCTACTTGGCTCTTGTGGGCCAAGCAGTGATGGGTGGTGGCCCCTGCATTGGCGGCCTGGTCCCCATGCCTCTTTCCATCACATTCGCTGTTTCCCCAGGAAGGCTACAGCCCATCTCCCCGGCACCCCAGCCAGGCCCCAGGGCCCTCAGGCTCCTCCTTCCCTCGGGCCAACCTCTGTGGGCACTTAGAGGGGGCAGGGGACAGGGACAGGGCCTTCAGGTTTTCTCCCAAGATAGAGCAACAAAGAACATTCAGATCTTCGAAGAGAGCGTATATGACCCTCGTCACCTGTTTTTAAACTTAAGAAATGAAGGACAATGTGCGGGAGGAGCCTGAGACCAAAGCACCCTGGTCCCCGTGTCCCTTCAGTGTCTAACACGCCCATCCCCGCAGTCGGTGGGTGTCGCCCGTAGGGTCCCTCTGCATCCTATTTCCCCTCCTTCCTCCCTCTGGAACACTTACCTCTGCAGCCCCTGCCAACAGGTTTCTTTCCTCATGGGAGACAAAGTGTCCTTCTGACCAGACATTTGGGTTAGAAGCCTGGGGTTCCGTGAGGTTGGCCCTAAAACAGCTGCCTCCTTCTGACTTCGGTGCTCCGTAACTGCTGTCCCCTGCACAGTATTGCTCCTACAGGAGACCTTCCAGAGACACCTGTCCAACGAGCGAGTCAAGGTTAGCGATGTTGTTACCAGGAGCTTTTCAACAGGATTTGCCAGGGCTGGGGGTGTAGCTCGGTGAAAGAGCACTTGCCTAGCAGGCACGGGGGCCCTGGCTTCCATCCCTAGTACTACAGAAATAATATAAAGAAATAAATATTTACCGGTTTCAGATACACTCTGTTAAGACAACCCATGTGCCATTCAGGCTCCGTGATCGGTGCATGTTACTGATGATGGCATTTATAAAACACTGACTGCGGGGTGTATTCTTTTTTTTTTTGCGGTACTAAGGATTGAACCCAGGGGCGTTCTACCTCCGAGCTCCACACCCGGCCCTATTTTTTATCCTTTATATTGAAACCGGGTCTCACGAAGTTGTGGAGGGCCTCAGTAAGTAGTTGAGGCTGGCCGCAAACCCAGATCCTCCGGTCTCAGCCTCCCAAGTACTGGGATTACAAGCGTGCACCACCACGCCCGGCTAAGGGTATATTCTTAATACTTCGTGCAACTATTGCCTCTAGTCCTGACACCTGCCCTGTCACACAGGGGAGGAAACTGAGGCTGGGAGCATGCAGAACTGGCCTAGTGGCCACTGTCATCAGCAGTGGTAGAGCTGGGATCCCAGCACTGCCCGGTGGAACCTCTTCTGCATCTCCTGACTGACCAGGAGGCCCCTGGCCCAACATGGCCAGTGGGTGGTTGAAGTGTGTGTCAAGTGTGACTAAGGAGCCGGGGTTGAAGCTTTTATTCAGTTTCAGTTTATTTCAGTTGAAGCAGCTGTGTGGGCTGTGTGTTATGTGTTGGCTACAATTGTCAGGTATCGAAGTGTCTTCCTTAGACCCTGTCTGGACAGGTAAAGGTGTCGCAGGTTCGGAGAGGGCCCACTTGTTCCTACCTGCCCGTAATCAAGGACACTTGCTGCTGATATTTCCAAAGCGAGTGATCTCTGGAACAAACGCTAGGGGTACAGGAGGCAACCACACTAAAAGGCAGCAAGGGTGCCGGGCGTGGAGGCACACATCTGTAATCCCAGTACTTGGGAGGCTGAGACAGGAGGATCGCGGGTTTGAGGCCAGTCTCAGCAAGTTAGCAAGACCCTCAGCAACTTTTAGTGAGACCTTGTTTCAAAACAAAAAATAAAAGGGCTGGGGATGTAGCTCGGAAGTAGAATGCCCCTGGGCTCAATCCCCAGTACCAAAATAATTATTATTAATAATAACAATAATAATAATAATGAATAAAAGGCAGCAAGGGGATCTCATTCCCCAGCCTTCTTGGGGCCTGCTTGAGCTTGATGCCAGTCACCTCTATCTCATGGACAAGTCCATGCCAGTGGCCTCCGGAGGCATGAGCCTCTGTGCTGCAAGGGGGAGGACGGGACACTGGCAGGGCCCCCAGCTCTGTAGTGGCCTGGCACCCTCCTGTCCCAGCTCCTCCTCATGGACCCTCTCAGGCCACCCCTTGTGAGCCAAGGGTGCCACCTATCTCGGGGTGCTCAGGGTCTGAAGAAGAGCACCCTTTGTTCCGTAGGCAGCCTCGAGCACCCACAGGGCTGCCATTGTTTCCCGTCCTCTTGCAGCACCCTGAGACAGGTGGCCCTGAGGTCAGCGCCTTGGGCCCCCAGCCCTGCTTCTCAAGCTCAGCCCCGCCATGACGTAGCACGCAGCCTCCAAAGGACTCTTTATGTCGCGCTCTGCAGTCAACCTTTTGGAGTCCCCCAGACAACACGGAGCAGTGTTCGCTTTCTTCTCGAGTGGTGGTACCATGCCTTTGGCTTTCTGAGGTTGTCTTGTGTCAGATCATCAGTGGCCAGCGCCCTTTGGCGCAGCAGATCCGTGCCAGGCAGCCCAGGCCTCGCGCTCCCGCCTGGGCAGGAGGAGGAAACGGGCCTCAGTGGACAACCTGTCATATCCTGTTTGTGCGTTTTCCTTGAACTCCCAGCTGGGATTTTTAGTAAAAGACTCCATTTCCTACTCAGCAATCTCCTCTTTAGCAGGCAAACCTGGAAGTGTGGGGCACTAGAGAAATTAGTTTAAAAAGCCCATCAGTAACGTGCAGGGCCCCGCACAGAGATGTGGGGTCAAGGGTTGTGACCTTTTCCTGCCCCTCCCCCTCCAGCACACACACATATCCTTGGGGCTCCTCATCTCTCCCCACCAGGCCCTTTGGTCCAGACCTGGACTGATTCCTTCCTCCCTGGTTGACGTCCGGTGGCTGGTAGGAGTTCCGCGGTGGCCCTTGCAGCCTGAGGAGCACCGACCCCTTATTTCCTTTCTTCCTCAGTCAGCTCTTCGTTTCCACCAGTGTTTCACACTAAAATAACACCCATTAGGGCCTACGAGATGGTCTTGTGAGCTGAATGAAAGCCCCTTGCTGCCCCTCAGGACCGGCCCGCGCTGTCCTGTAAGGGCTGAGTGAGACTCACCCACATCACGCAGATGAACCGGGGCGCTGCTGCGCAGAGCAGCGCTCGATCCTGCAGCATTTTCTTCCTGAGGGAAGAGAAACTCACATTAATTAAAAATTTAATTCTGTGCCATACTGTTTTGGATTTTCTCAGCGTGAAGCTGACAAACAGCAGGTGCCCTTCAGCAAAAGAATAATTAATAGGTCGATGTTCTCAGACTGTGGAGGCCCAAGGTAGGAAGAAGACGTCACTGGAACCTGGATCTGGCTCGGAGCTGAAGTAGTAAAACACCGTTTACCCTCCACGCACCGAGTCACTCCTTCACTCAGCCATTCGTTAAGCCAGCGCGCCGAGGTGTCCGTGGGCACGGTGTGTGCCGGGGTGGAGAGCAAGATGAAGGGGACACGGTCCCTGTCCCAAGGAATTGCCAGCCCAGGAGGGACCCAGGCCCCGTACCCGTGCTCCTTAGCGTGCTGAGTCTAGCGCAGTGAGGGCGCCGTGAGGGGCCGCCTGGAGGAGGCATCCGAGTTCTTTGGGGCTGCTGTAACAAAATACCTAAACAGAGCAGCTGGGGAACAGCTTGAGTTTTTCCACATAGTCCTGGACACTGTGGATTCCAAGATCTCGGGATCGGTAGATTCTCGGTGTCTGGCGAAGATGTTCTTCTAGTTTGTAGATGGTGTCTTCCTGCTGTGTCCTCAGCTGGTGGAAGGGCACACAGGCTCCTTGGGGCGCTTTAGTCAGGCCTAGTTCCACCCATGAGGGCTGTGCCCCTGAACGACCCAGTCACCGCTCAGAGTCCCCGTCTCCTGACACCATCCCCTGGGGGGTCGGGGTTCCAGCATATGGAGTTTGGGACGACACAAGCATTCAGGCCACAGCAGAAGGCTCCTCAGAGGTGGCTGTGGCTGAGCTGCCTGCTGACCATGAGCGGAGCAGGAATTCGGGCAGTGGGTGATGTGGAAAGTTCTGGAGACAGCAAGTCCTTTCAGAATGAGGCTTGGGAGCTGAAGTACAGGAGGCTAGGCAAGGAGCGGAAAGCCAAGAAGCTGGAGGACTGTCACCGTGGGACGTGAGGGCCAGGACAGGCTGAGTGTTCGGCAGAGGTCACGCTGACAGTGGAGAACAGGAGCCATGGGGGTGGTACCTGAGCATCCGGATTGATGCCCCGGGCAGTCGGTGGCAGTGCCTGCAAAGCACCTACAGCGCTCACCTTGCTGTCCCGTCTCATGCCAGCGTTGCTCTCCCCTGTGTTTATTGGCATCATTATTCACTTAGCCAGTCCCTCCCCCACCCCCATGACTGGGGAGAGTGAGGCTTGGGCAGGTAAGGATCCAGTACTGGAGTGGGTGGTGTGCAGGTGCACAGACCAGCCCTGAAGCTCCTTGGGCAGGACGCGGTGGGATCAGTGCTTGTGGGTAGAAGACAACACGTGGCACAGTGCTTCAGGTCTCTGGAGCTGAGCCCTAGGTCTAAGGAAAGAACCCTGGAGGGCAGGAGTGTGTGTGGGGCAGTGGTGTTGGAAACAGAAGTCCCCGGTGCCCTACCTGGTGGGCAGCTTCCCTGCGATCATTTGGGGGAGGAGAGAAGGTGGGAGGCCTGAGGGTAGAACAGCAGGGCTGCCGCCTGGCTCTGGTCAGGGGCGGCTCCAATGGGGGCCTGTGTCTAAGGGGGATGCAGGGATTTGTGGGATTTTGTTTTTCTTAAAGAACTGGAATAAAGCCAGGCACAGTGGTGCAGACCTGTAACCCCAGTTACCTGGGAGGCTGAGGCAGGAGGATCGCAGGTTCAAGGCTAGCCCGGGAAACTTAGCAAGACTGTTTCAAAGTGAAAGGGCTGGGGATGTAGCTCAGTGGTACAGCGCCTCAATTCCCAGCACCTCCGCAATATAAATAATTATATATATTACGTATATAAGAGAATTGTTGTGATCATGTAAATGCAGACACAAAAGTTCTTGGGAGGGGACAAAAGATTGGAATGGAGGAGAAGGAGCTGCTGGTTAGCAGCTCTGTGTGGGGGCTCCCCAGCCCAGGGAAGGGAGGGAAGGAGGCTTCATGCAGGGCTCATCCAAGTCCACCTGCTCTGCTGTGTCAACAGGAAGCCGTTTCTGGAGAGCCGTTGTACAGTTGACCCTGCCACCCCCATCCTGCCGGGCAGCGCCTCCATGGACACCTCTGCTGTCCTCGCACTGCTGGCTCCACCCTCTTTTTCTCTGCCCCATGTTCCTCGGTGCGACGTGCTGTTGCCTCCTTTTGGTGGGCTCCTGCCTTGCTTCTCCACCCAGTCACTCCCTGACTGGTTCCTTTGACTCCTCTCTCCCTGCCCCCGAATCTGCCCCAAGGCCATCCTCTCAGGACAATGTGTCCTGTCCACCTGTGACTCTGCAGGCTACTGTGTCGCATCTCACCTGGTGCCCCTCAGTGGAGTGTGTCACACAGTCATTATGGATGGCTAAGTCAACGTACACGGTCCAATAGAGACAGCACGCTTATTACCTGGAGGAATGCCAAGCCCAGGATCACACCCACAGTGCGGGTGCGGACTCCTGACACTGCCCAGGCTGAAGAGGACGGGAGCAGCCAGTGGAGGGCGCTGGCTCCCTCTTGCTCCAGCAGAGGTGTCTAAGGAGCCCATCCTCCGCCCTCCAGCCAACCTTTGGTTATGATTGTGTTTGGGATTACCATAGATCTTATCCTCTCTCTCTTTGCAAAATGCCCAACAGAGTGATTTAATCATCCATAACGGCTGTCCATTTCTTTGCTGCAGGGAATTGTGGGTAACTTGGCCAGCGGCAAGTCCGCCCTGGTGCACCGGTACCTGACCGGCACGTACGTCCAGGAGGAGTCTCCGGAAGGTAAGCCGCCTTGGCAGGCAGGCAGTTGCAAGCTTAAGAGAGTTTAGGTTTTGAAAAAAGTTTTTCCTTTAGCATTTTCTAAATCGTTGCTTTGATGTATCAAATGCCAAGAAAGTAATAATACATACCAAGCAATAAAAATCCTTAAGTATATTGTAGGATTTTTTAGCAAGCCAATTATATTCACTCTGGCTCTGGGAGCAGCAGAGTAGAGCCATGAGAAGCTGTTGAATTTATTTCCTGTCTAATGGTTCTGTCCTCTCATGTCAGCCCATTATTACTCCTTTAAGTTTTTGGTTGAACATGTCTCTGATCTGGATATCGAGTTTATACAGAATTTGACTGTAATGTCGCTTAGTCCTAAACACCAGCTTTTCTAGACAAGACTTGCAGATTACCACCACCATATGTTTGAGTATGTTTTCCCCTTTATATTGTATTATAAACATTTGATAATCATTTTGCATGCGAGTTAGGTATTTCTTTTGCCATTAGACATTTGCTTCTTCTGTTAACATATTCATATTTTTATTTTTGGCTTGAAATAAAATGGCGATAGTGATGGTAGGAAGCCTTTTAGCTCCCTAATCCAGGTGTAGTTCATGAGCAGTTTTCTAAATTATATTTTCTCTCCATGTAACCTTTTTTAATCCAACTCTGAGACACTGAATTTCTGGTTCCTTCTTTTTCTTACTGGCTGTTCCATTCTTTGCAGACATGGATGCAGGTAACTATCCATTTTCTTCATGGCAGCGCTTGTCTTGTTTTGGAGAGAGGAGAGGCACACCTCCGTACTGTAGCGTTCCCGTCCCTCCTCCTTCTGTGTCTCATCCTATTTTGTTTCATTTTACCTTTTCTTTTAAGTTCACCATTCCACCCTGTTTTGTCCCTTAGATGTCTCTTGAGCAGTAGTCGTAAGTAGCTTCACGTGTCCCCGTAACACCTGTCGTAGTACTTAACTTTTGTCCTGGATCCTGTGGGACCATTCGGAGAGAAGAGGATTCTGTGGGGCTGTGCCACCAGTCCACAGGATTTTGTAACCACGTTCTGAAAACCTCCTGGCGGTCACATCAGAGAAACACCCACTTTTAACATTCCCCCATGATGATTTAGGAAGTTTAGAGGATCGGACCAAAGGCTTGTATGCAGGAGTAAATGAGAAAAAATTTAGCCAATGAGAAGTAGAAGCAGGAGCTCCCAGCTCTGGTGACGGGGAGAAGAGAGGAAAGGTAGCACCCCCGTGTTCCTCCTGCTCTCTTCCTGGGAGCCGCCCCTGGGCTGCGCCCGTGTTTTCTTTGTGTCCCGGTAGGAATGGTGGTCACAGCTGGTTTGATTGTACCAGCAGAGTCATGTAGAGGTTTTGTCTTGGGTTTTCACCTGCTTCTCGGGGCTCGCAATTGTAGAGGTTAACGGAGCCAGCTTCCGAGGCTGTGCAGCTGTCTGGACTGCAAGGGACTTCAGTGTGCGCTTTTCCCAAGGAAAAGCCTTCGACGCCTCTCCGACTCTGCAAATCGCAGCAGTCTGGGGTGGCCAGAAGTTCCAGGGTCGGGCCCCTGATTTTGTGGCCCTTGCCCTGGCCTGGCTCACTCTCGGGCTCAGATGTCTGGTGGTGGGGTGAGGGGGTCACCGGCTCTGTGGTGGAAGAGCTGCAACCAGGTCTCACTCAGGAGGGGAGCCTCTCCCCTGTGTTGATGTGTGGTCTTTTTTGTGGGTCTGCTAGTTCCCTCTGGGGCATTTAGTTTGTGACTGACTGTGATTTCTTTGCACTGCATAATGGGCCCTTGTATTTTGATTAACAAGGAGGCATTTCTGTTGAATGTTTGTGCATCAAAAGCAAAAACTGTGCCCAGTGTGACTTGAATGTGATCATCAACAACCCCATTTTGATTCTCCAAATTACACATTTCACTACACTGAAATTTCTGTGTTGCGTGTGTGTTTTTTATTTTTTTTGGTTTGTTTGTTTTGTTTTTGGTTGTTATTTAAGTAGTTCTGGGGATTGAACCCAAAGGCATTCTACCACTGAGCTACACCCCCAGCCCTGTTTTGTGTTTTACTTTGAAACAGGGTGTCACTAAATTGCAGAGGGCCTCTCTAAGTTGCTGAGACTGGCTTTGAACCTGCAATCCTCCTGTCTCAGCCTCCCAAGCACTGGGATGACAGGCATGCGTCACCATGCCCGGCTTTGCATGTGGTTTTTAAAGTGTGCTATTTTAAAGGGTAGATGCATGGGAGAGGACATGAGAAGATGGCCCTTTCTTCATCTGCAAAGTGTTAGTGTCACATCACGCGTCCGTGGAACCAGTGGCCAAGTTCTCCTGGATCTGGGGAGAGATTGTCCCTGATCTCTTCTTACACCCTCAGGAGCTGACCTGGCCACCTGTCCTCACTCCTTTTGACCTGAGGTCAAAGGGATTGTTCTGTGGGATCTTAGAGCAGCACCACATCTAGGTACATGTGGTGGTGCCTGGGGCCTCCAGATGCTGAAAGAGTACAGGTGCTGCCATATTCCTGGAGCCCCCCAGCTCCAGCAACACTGCATTCTCTGGAAGCTATATACTACTAAGTGTGGTGGTAATCCCAGTACTTGGGAGGCTGAGACAGGAGGATCGCAGGTTCAAGGCCAGTCTCAGCAACTTAGCAAGGCTGTCAGTAACTTGCTGAAACCCTGTTTCCAGATAAAAAATAAAATGAAATAGGGCTGGGGGTGTAGCTCGGAAGTAGAATGCCCCTAGGTTCAATCCCCAGCACCAAAAAGATAAAGAAACCATATACCATACCATGTCCCGGACCTGGGGTGTGATGTACCGTGCTGTCTTCCAGGTATTTGCAGTCTCGGGTGGTGGGGGTCATCTCCAGGTGGGGAGAGTGCAGCCGATGGCAGGCGGTGCCTGGCTGAGGCTGTGGGTTTACAGTGAGCTCCGTCCATTTCTTTGTGTTTCTGTTACCTTCTGATCTGTCTTCTGTGTTAGTCCATTTTCTGTTGCTATTACAAAATACCTGTGGCTGGGTACCTTTAAAATCAAAGAGGTTATTTAGCTTTCTTAGAGTCTAAGCGTGGTCGTCTCATTTGTTTAGCCTTGTGGTGGATGGCGTCAGGGTGGGCGCACGTGCCAGACGGATCACATGGTCAGGTGGGAAACTGGAGCGCGGTGGGGAGGGGCCAGTCTTGCTCTTTTACTACAACCTGCTCTTGAGAACGGACCAGGGTCCCCTGAGAACTACACTGATCCCTTCTGAGGGCGGCACCTCCAGTGCCTAATGGCCCTGTTCTAAGCCACACCTCCTAAAGCTCCCGCCACCACTAATATGCTACCCTGGGGAGCAAGCTTCCCAGACATGAACCCTCTGGGGACACACTCAGACCACATCCAAGCCACCGCATCCGCTTTGCTCTGTGGCTGCTGGAGCGACCCGCTGTGCAGCCCACGTCAAGGAAAGGCTGACTCCCTGCCCTCCCTCCTGCCTGCACATGGCCGTTCCTCCAATTTAATTAATGCGTGGCTATCCTTTGTCATCATTGTCGCCTGTGCCTGGGATATTTCGGTTGCTGGAAGGATGTGGTGAGGACCCAGCTCATGGTGGGAATGTTCCTGGTGCAGAATTGTCTCCAGGCCCGGAGTGTTTTTCCTCAGGTAGATCTTGGCTCGACCCCAGAGGGTAACACCAGTTGTCTTTTCCTTGTGTGATACCTTTTAGTTGGTGTTTTATTGTTATTGGGAAGAGAGCTGACTCACAAGATTTAGATAATTAGAGCTACAGTTCAAACGAGGGAAGGCTTTAAATATCATGCTTAATATCATTTTTAATTAGCGACTTAGTGTAAAAACAGGTAGCTCAGTCGGGAATCTGATTCGAGAAAGTAGTTCAAAGAGTGCCATTTTTACACGGCCAGTTATCCTGAACGTGTGTGTGTACTGCATGATTGTGTGTCAGAGTCCTACGACCATTGACACAACGTGTCACAAACCTGGCTTGGAATAGAAGCTCATTCTTTCACAGTTTTGCAGCCCAGGAACTGGAAGTCAAGGTCTTGACAGGGTCTGCTCCTTCCGGAGGCTCCGAGGGAGACTGTTCCGGCCTCTCCCTGCTGCTGGGGCCCAGCAGCCCGACGCCTGAAGACACATCACAAGCTCTGCCGCTGCCCTCACCCCATGCTTCCCAGCGTCTCTGCCCATGTCTCCCTTAGGAGGACACCTGTCGTTTGTATTTTCTGTCCACCCTATTCCAGTATGGTCTCAAGTAATTACAACTACAGAGCCCCTGTTTCCAAATAGGGTGGCCTCACAGGTACCAGGGGAGGCCGGCTTGCAGCAGCGGGTCTGTTACCTGCGCGCATGCTCAGCAGAGGCTGTACTCGGGACTGTAGGGTTGGCCCGGTCCTCTAGGTTCGCGCTGGCCGGGCACGTGCCAGCTCAGGTGGCTACAGGGCCCCACAAAACCTGGAGCGGCCTGTGTGTGACCTTCACACCTCTGAGGAAGATTTCACAGCTGCAATTACCTCCCAGAATGAGGATCAGATGAACATCCTGCCTGCGCCACCAGCCCTATTAATGGCTGCTAATTAGAATCGTGTGTGACGCGCGGGCCGTGTCGTTCCAGTTTCCTCCTCGTGTCTCATGTGCTTAGTATTCACTGTGCACTCTGCCTTCCCTGACAGGCCCCGCCTGACGCCACTTGGTCTTTAACTCTCCCTCCAAAAAAAATTTAATTAATTAAAAAAACAGTCAAGAGGAAGAGAAGCAGCTTGTCTGGTACTAGGTGAGACGCAGGAGCCTGGGCCCGAGATGCTTCACTCCTTACAGCAGAGGCGGCCTCCTCCAGAGAGCAGAGCCTGTCTCCCCACGGGCGGCTTTCCCCGCTCAGTCCTGTTCCACCCGCGCTGTGGGTAATGGACGCTGCGGGGTGGTGCAGAGCCACCCAGGAGCAAGGCCCTGGGGGCTGCACGAGTCCAAGCAGCAGCTGCCTTGATGCCCGGTGTGGCAGATCTGATTCAGGGAGGCTGCCCCAGCCTTCTCCACGAGACCGCACGGCTGGTGAATGGAGTGGACGAGCCTACGCAAGGCCACAGACCCTCCTTCCTGTAGTTGTAAAATGAATGCCGTTAGCTGATGCTTCATAGAGCTACAGCTGTCAGCGGAGTTCAAATCGCTGGGGTGGAGCTGTGCTGTCTGCAAGCCTCCTCCTTTTCACCCCAGATCTAGAATGAACCACAAGGAGGGCTGGGGCCTGCCTCCCTGCCTCAAGTGTGGGGGCGAGGCGTGAGGTGGAGGCTTGTCCTCGCCCGCTGCGGCCACACAGGCATGTGCTGAGAAGGGCTGTGGCCTCAGGAGCTGAAGTCATCAGGGACTCTTCCCTCAGCCACTGAAGGCTCTTAACCAACTCATATTTTGGAGCTCCAAGGCTATGGCAGCTCTGAATCTGCCTAAGCCAACAGCAGGTGCCTGGCAGGAGTCTGGGGATGGGGACTGGACCCCAGGAAGGCTCACCGGGCCCACCTCTCCCCCAGGAGGGCGATGCTCCAGCCTGCCCTCTCTGCTCTGCCAGCTTCCCAGCTGTGACGACTCCCTAGATGAGCTCCTTCCTCCCCCGGCAGTGGGAGACATTGAGCACTAGGAAGTTTGGCCCCGTGATGTGCATTTTACCAACAGAATAGACTGAGACAGTTGGAAAAACATGTCTTAGAGTCAGAGTGAAAGGCAGATTTTCACCAGGGAACTCGCTGGGGCAGAGCGGGGGAGGCAGTGTCCTTCCCAGTGGAAAAGGTGCCTGGGTGTTCTCCCGAATAAAGCCAGGAGGAGTCAAACAGGTGAGGGAGACTGGAGAAACCGGAATGTCCTTCTAGTTAGGAAAAGTTTTAGGAGAAAACTAAAAATCAGTGGTTATAACTGTGAGCTAGGGATGAGTTTAGTACACTCCTCTGGGAATTCACTGGGGATGAGATCCAGCACTCCCTCAGACACCAAAATCCAGATGCTCAGCCCCTTATATAAAGAGACTTTATATATAAAGTCCCTTATATTTGCATTTAATCTGCATGCCTCCTCTTGTAAACTTTAAATCACATCTTAATTACTTAGGATTCCCAAAACTATGTAAATAGTTGTTATGTGGTATTATTTAGGGAGGAATGACAAGAAAAATTGTACATGTACAGATGCAATGTTTTTTTCCAAGTTATTTTTGGTCCACAGTTGGTTAGAGCCACGGATGTGGCACCGTGGATAGAAAGGGGACTGTGTGTGGGAGAAATGAGTGAGGCGATGCGGCAGGCGGTGCGTCTAACTCAAGGTGGAAAGTAGACTTGAGAGTAGAAGTCATAGAAGATGCGAAAGTGTACTTTTGTTTTGTGTCCAGGTAGCAGGAAAGCGCTCCTGTGTTTTGTTTAGTCGGTTTGCATCAGAGTTTGGCAAAGTCTTGGCCATTCTCTGAGAAGGAACACACTAGTTCCTGTCCTGGGGGAAACACCTAGAAAGCTCTGTAATGATCCTGAGCTGGAACGCAGTGTGGGGGCGTTGAATGATTCCAGGAAGGGAGCGGGCGCAGATGGGGAGTGGCAAGGTAGCACCCGGTGACCTGGGAGTGTCCTGGGACGCAGGAGCTCAGGGCCGGAGGGGCACTTCCCCACATTGCTGCAAGACGTGGTCCTACCTGCACTCCTGAGGGTCCCACTGACAGCTACCCGCTGTTGACAGTCGGGGCTCCTGGCCTATCTCAGCCACTTACTGGTCACATGACATTGGGCAATCCCCCCGCCCCCCTGAATCTCGTCTCGGCTTCACTGCTATTGCAAGGACTAAATGCAGCAACGTGTGAAAGACCCCACTCTGGCCCTGCAGCGAGGGAGGGCCCAGCAAGGGACAGCTTTTAAAGTGTTGCCTGCCCCAGGTCCCTGTGGGGCAGGGGGTTTCCCTGCCAAGTGTGGGTGCCACCCGGAGTCCTGCCTCTCTGCTCCAGGGGACCCGGCCTCCCCTGTGCTCTGTAGGGAGTGACTCCAAGCCTGAGCCGGGGACCCAGCCTCCCCTGTGCTCTGTAGGGAGTGACTCCGAGCCTAAGCCCTGGCCTCTGATACTTGCTCCAGGTGTCCGTTTCGGGTTCCCTAAGGATAAAATGCCAGCCCACGTGAGGCCTTCATATGACCACCCCCGGCTTCTCCTGTCCTCGGCGTGGTTTTTCCACCCGCCCAGAGCCCCCTGTGAGTTGCCTGGGACCTCCTCTTACAGCGTGGGAACTAGGGCAAAGACAGGGCATGGAGTGGCTCACGCCCTCTCAATGGCCCCTCAGACTGGGCGGAGTTCTGGGCTCTTTCCCACACCCGTGGGGTGGGGGGCTGCCTGGGCCCCACTGGCGCAGGGTTGGCAGGGCTCCCTGGGGGCAGCTGCCAGATGCAGGCCTGGCGGATACACGGCCAGCAGTATCTGTTTCTCCCTTCCGGTGTCCGGGGGTTGACTGCTCCCAGGAGACTGAGCAACCCTGGGGTTTCCGCGGTGTCCTGGGTCCAGGCTGCCTCTTAGCTGCTGATGTCACGCGCTGCCAGAGGTGAGTCCCGGGGCTGCCCGCAAGCCGAGCCGCGTCCCCTGCATGGGTCTTGCTGTCTCCTCAGGACCCTCCCTGGGATTTCAGCCTTGTCCAGCGTCAGGGCAGGGAATGCATTCTCAGAAGCACAGCGATCTCACATATTTTGTTAACGAGTGTTTATTTTGTCTCTTAGAAACGAACCATGTGGTAAACACCCAGCCTGATTTTCAGAGACGCTGAAGTGCATTTAACCTGTCAGCTCCAAAATCCCTTTCCAAATCTAGTGAACTTAAAAATTGTCAGCTACCACTGCTCCACAGATGCTAAGGCTTATTTCTAAAATTGTTCTTGGGTCCTGTTTAATGTTACAGTGGAGGGGGGGAGAACATCTGTACAACTCTAATAAAATTTGAGTTGTGTTGCAATCTAGCCATTTAACAATTTCAACATGAATTTTACCATGTTCCTTGCAATGAAGTGGTCATAAGTATATGATAACTTTTTAATGAGAATTAATCCGTGAGCCTTAGGCCGGTTTAGCAGTTGCAGTGGAAGTCAGTTCGGCCGTCTCTTAAGTTATTCCAGGTACTAACCAATCCTTAACCTGGAAATGTCATTCACCTTTGTCACTGTCGCCATCTGTGTCAGTCTACAACTCTACCCCCATGACAGGGAAGCCACGTGAGGACCAGGTGATATTGTTCGAAACAGGTGAAGGATGGCTACTAACGTTTTCACTAGAACTTCAAAGAAGTAATTGAAGAGAAGCACGTTCTGTTTCATTTCGAACAAGGGGTGGGGTGGCGGCTGTAAAAGCAGAAGGAGGTTGTCATATTTTTGGCATTGGCTCGTCTGTCAGGACATAATGTGTTTTTCAGTTGGTTGTTTGGAACTCGGAACACGTCTTCCCATGTTTTTCTCCTTAATTCTACAAGAAATCTAGGACTTACTGAAATCAAGCTCTGGGCCTGCAGTTAGCATGGGCGTTCCAGGAGAAGTTGTTTCTGGATAAACAGCTCTAATGCAAGCTAGCGGTTTGCACATGTCAGATGAGGGTCCGAGAGCTCTTAAGCGTCTGCCAGGAAGAGCCTCGCTCCTCAAGGCAGCCACAGGTGCCCCTGCGTGCCACCGGACTCCTGGAGCCCAGAAATAGGACAGGGCTCACTGTGGCACAGCTGTTGCTTTCCTGTGAACCTTATGACATCAGAGGTTTTAACAAAACTATTCTTCAGGGAAAAGGAGACTGGGGTCTAGAAAGTTCCACATTTGTGGGCACAAGTCATGTTTCCTGGAGAGATTTTGCCTCCACAGGTGTTTCTAGAGCTGTGAAAGCATCACATTTATTTGCAGATTAACCGGCACTCATTAGCTGGCTGAGATCCGAACCACCACCAGGGTCTTCCCCCGGGACCCTAACTAGTGTCCCCTTCTGTCTTTGGCCTTGACTATGTCCTCTGTCTGGCCGCCCACCTCCAGGTCCAGAGAACCGAATGCCTCTCTCCAGGCCGCAAGCCTGCTGTCTAGAAGGCAAGGGGCCCAGATTCATTGTGTTCATCTATACAGTGTCGGTTACTAGGGACAGTTGACAACTTAGATTGGCTTAAACAGGACAGACGTGAGGGGTGCTTGCTAACTTGCGCACCTGGAGCAGCCGTGGACTGGATCTAGAGAGACCCTGGTCCTGGATCTGCTTAGCTCCGTGAAGAGCCTCTGTCTCTTCTGCCCATGTTGGTCCGAATGCTCCCTGTGTCTCCCCACTTGGTGGCGAGCACTTGGTGGCGAGCACACGGCCTCTATGACCATGGGATCACTGGCGCACACACCTGATGAGGAAGAACCGTGGAATGTTTTTCTCAAGTGGCTCCAGCAAAACATTCTGATTGGCCTCCCTTCACATGCTTTTCCCTGAACCAATCAGCACTGCTGGGATCTGAGGAGATATTCTGATTGGCCAGTTCCTTGGGGCGGACCATGAGGTCAGCCTCCTTGGACTATTGGCTTGGGCAGGAGTATTACAGAAGAGGGCTTTAGAGAAGGGACTGGAGGCAGATTCGGAGCCTGTGTGCACAGTGTGACAAGTTTCCTTTTCAAGTTTTAACTAATGGGGCAGCCGGGCTGTGCAACACAGCCTTTTTGCCTACTGAACACACCAAGTTAATCTCCTTTGCTTTGTGTAAACCTGGGTGCTGGGGGGCTGGATGCCTGGGTGCTGGGAAACCTGGGTGCTGGGGGGCTTGAACTCTCCCCAAAGCTCCCTCTGGAAAATGTCTCTCCATGACTTTACAGCCTCACTTGGGCTGTGGCCCTCTGACGTTTGCAGGCAATATTTTCCTTCTCTATTCACAAGGGCACAAAGCTGCTTTGGACTGTTATGCATTGTTTGGATCTTAAAGTGTCAGTTCACAAAGTTATTTTTCCTCACTACTCCCTAGATATCATCCCCCCCCCATGAAAACTGTTTTATTTCCCAACAGAGGGGAGCGATTGGTTGCTGTTTGTCATGGTGAACCCACACCCATGCCGTGACTTAGGCTGTCTGACTCAGGGCTGGGAGAATTGTTGAGGGGGGTGGATGGAAAGGAAGACATACATGCCCAGGCAACCTCAGGGTAAGCAGGAGAGGGGGTGTGGAGGCAGGTGATGGGGTGTGGAGTTAGGTGGATGGGGTGTGGAGGCAGGTGGATGGGGTGTGGAGTTAGGTGGATGGGGTGTG